>JARHVA010008329.1:332500-340000 GCA_037957365.1 Torreya grandis
ATTTCCTTTGTTTTTCACTTATTTATCCACATAGGATTCTATGAACACCCTAAGCCAAAATGCCATAACATATATCAAACAATTTAAAAAGAAGTCATTTATTTATAATTCCATGCAATACAATCTAATACATCCTTCTAAAAGATCCAAAGTGTCATAACTTAGACACTAACACAAGGTATTTAATTAATTAAAATACCTTTAGTAGTTTACTCATGCTTGACACCATAGGAATAAATTTATAATCTTTTAGAGCATGCTGAAATACACTCCTCACAAATATATACACTTTCATATATATATATATATATATATATATATATATATATATATATATATATATATATATATATATATATATATATATATATATATATATATAAAGATGGGTATAATTCCAAATTCAATCTCGATAAATATAAAATTATACCTCATCAAATTGGCTATACAAGGGTTCTAACTAGTGGGGACATGACACATCCCTTAGTTTACATTCCTACCATAATAAGTCTTGACAAGGTTGAACCTCATTGTCACCTTTGGACTAAATTTGAACAAGTGTTTTTGCATGTATGTTGGACTTAAATAAGAAATTAAAAATAATAAACTCTTTATATATTTTTATAATCTTTCCTAAAATGTAAATAAATCTAAAAAATGCCTCAAATTATAGCCTCTAGTGTGAATTTCTGGCAAACCATAAATCAATAATAACCATCACAAAATGGATCCCCAAACCCTTATGTTTTTGTTAAGATGTACTTAACTTATCATCAAAATTTTAATAAGATTGAATATAGATTCACACCTAATTTATATATATGTGATTTTTTAATATTAAGTTTTTTCCTACTCAATGACCCAAATCAACATTCTGATACCACTTGTAAATAAATTACTTCACAAATAAAGTATTATAATTATGAAAGATCACAATATTACTAAAATAAAATAACATACATGTGTTAATGATGATCCACTTTGAGGGGGTAACCACTACATATTTGAAACAAAATTAAAATTCATAATATGATGATGAAGTACTAATACTTACCTACTATGTATAATCTTCTTAGGCAATGGTCATATGCTGATTTATCTAACCAAATGAGATCTTAAAGAAATTAAATATGATAAGGAAGTGGTTATGTAAGTCACAAGTCATGTACACATATCCTAACACATGCTATAGACTAAGGGCATAGAATAAAGGAAATAAAAACTACCTATAGACACCTAATTTGGTGCATACTAGTGATGGAATATAAATCAACAATAAAGGATCTCCAATGGTCTTGATCAATCCCAATTTAGCGTACAAAGGAAAATGGTGAACCAAAATTTCCATAAGGGAAGACTCCTACATCACCTTTCAAATAAATCAAGTAAATAGAATACATGAAAAAGGGAATAAAATAACACATTAAACTTTGGGTTAAAGTACAATAAGTGAAGGTAGAGAATATTGGCTTTTAAAGATAACATATTTTGAAAAAAAATTGTGTTTTGGATAGACTATTTTTATTTTATAGCAGGATGTCAATATTTATTTTTATCCACAAATAATACAGGCTAATGACATATATTACCAAATAGTGGGATCCATTCATTGACACATATAAGAGTACATTAATAAACATATCCAGTAATATTGATATGTATGTTGGTACTATTTGTGGAAGATATAAACAAACATTCAATTAATTGATGGATGTGTATGTGGGACAAATGATTATAGTATAGATATAAAATGAAAATGAGAAGATATGGATGGGAATGGAATATGGGGGTATTTATCTTAAAATAGAAGGTGAGGATTCAATATTGTAAAGCCTTAAGGAGAGAAGATGGTGAATCATTTTATCAAGATTATTTAACACCTAGTAAAAAATGGATCAAATTGAATGAAATAAAACAAGAAATTGATGTGGATAGAAACATATGGGGATATACACCAAATAAAAGTGGAAATGTGTCTCAATTAATATTATTGAAAAGGACATGAGGCCATTGAATCATATTTTGCACTACTTGAATAGGGTAATGAATACTAAGGTGAACTATTAAAGGTCATACATTAATATGTGATATCATCTTGGCTAGGGATGTGAGGTTTTTAAAATTTATACTCCTAAACACACTTTAATAACTTAGCCTTAAAGTCTTACCATAATTATTTAATATGAATTAAATATTGGCATTGCTTACTTCTATTTGACTAGATTATATTCAATATTTTAATCCCTACTTCTATTTAAGCTTCTTACTATTGACCCTTTAATAGGGAAACCATATTATTTATCAAATATGAATGTAAGATTAATAAATTTTTTAGATTGTTTTTTTTTCATTTAACATATTTTGATTAATGTTCAAGTATGAAGTCAAAACATTTTTCAAATAATTTTCATTTTCTAGCATTATTCTAATTAAGTTCATGGGAGATCTCCTAGTGGTGATGCAATACTGCAAGTTTTGGGGTTTTGTCACACTAATTTTTTGATACCTGTTTTAAAAAAATAAAATAAGTTGGTGATTTAATAAGGAGAGGGTTTTTTAGCATTAAAATACAAGTAAATTATACCAAATTTAGGTTTGGGTCTTTAGGAATCAACAAAGCCATCGAGGTCTATTTTTTTTCTCAATGTAGCATAAAAAATGCACATATATGTTGAAACTTTTAGTCCATTTTATCTCTCAATATGTACACCTTTTTGTGCTCATAATATGGGTAAAATGTTAACTATAAAATAAAAGGGGCCTCTAGGACACGTTATTATGTGGAAATCACATTAGACTATGACTTGGTCTATTAGTCATGAAGATAGCTTGTACTATGCAGCCTAAAACTAAAATTAATGAAGCTTGATTTAAAACATATTTGAGTGGTATCACATTTTCATAGAAAAACAAAATAAATCAACATTGATTTATACAAGAATTAAATCCATTGGTGGATTTTTATGTGGGATAAATGCTTCTATTATGGCCAACTAATGAAAATGAAAATATATGGATAGTAAGGGTAGATGGGGATTTAAATTAGTTTAAAGTGGAAGGTTATAATGTGGCTAAAAAGGTGAGGTTTTAATATTTTAAACCTTTTATAATAGAATAAGGTGAAACGCTGTATTTGTATTGTTTGATACCTAATAAAACATGATCAAATTAGATGAAATTAAACAAGACATTGATGTGAAAAGCAACATCTTGGCATAAAAAAAAAATAATAATAAAAATATGATCGATTAAGATACCTAATAAAATAAAAGGTATAAATTTTTCTACTTAAACAAGGTAATGGATGCTTAAAGATTATAAAATGATAAGTCATATCATCTTGCTCTGGGATGTGGGTTTTTATAAATTTATATTTAAAAGTACATTCCAATAACTTGACCTTACATCTACTATTATTTGATAGATTTGAATATTCTTATTTATTTCATTGAATTAATTTTCATATGTGTGTAATATTTACATTAAGAGCTTAAGAATATAACGAATATAAACAATAGCTAAACCATTTAAAGAACATTAGTGTGGTTATGAAGTGATTAATTATTTCACATAATATATTGGTACACAAATTGTGAACTTTTAAAATTTTGATTAATGTATGTCATAACCAATTTTGTTTTAAAATAAAATGATCATTCTACATAAGGTGGGAAAATAATGGGTGCATGCCCATCCTATAGATTGATATACGAATAATGACCTTTAAATTTATAGTATGAGAAACATTGTTCTATTCTATTATCTAGTGAAAAATGGGCACATGCCCATTCTACACAAGATAAGAATAGTGATAAGTATGTTTTATATTAGGCAAATGGGCAATGAAAAGTGTTATTAATACTTGTACATCATAGTAGTAAGTATGTTTTATAATGTTGCACTAATATTTTTAAATATTCCATGTCATGATGTGATTGGTTAATATATGGTGAAAATTGGATAAATATTAAACAATATTATAATAACTATAATTATGAAATAGAATGAAAGATCTAGGGTAAGATTATGTAAATTATCAAGACCCATTTAAACTAGTGGACCATGTTCAACTATTAGCCCATTTCCCATAAATATGAATTTAAATGTGAATAACAAGTTAAGATATAACTGGAATCCAATATCACATTAGACTTTGGAATCCATAGCTATAATAGAATATAATATCACATTAATTAAATACCAATAATAAAAATATTTTAATCAAATATCAAACTCTTTAAAAACCAATATTAAAAATATTGGAATCCAATTTCATCCATTATAAAACCTAAAAGGGTGATACTATATGTACATATTCTTAGACACATGTCTATATTTAATAAAATGATAGTTTCAAGGGAAAAATGTGACCAATTCCACATTTTTTTGAGCCTAGAATATATGAAGTTTAATACTTTTTGTGTTTTATTATTTTACTCTATGATATTTCACTTTGACTACATAAAAAATTCCTCTCATGGTTACAACTAGAATTGGGAAGGTATTTAATAATAGAGTTATCCTTCTTAAAACAATGATTCTAGGCCCAAACCAAACTATAAATACTAAAACTAAATATTTATATCATCTTAATCTTGTACATTTGAAAAATATCCTTCAGGGCTCTACCTTTTAGTTATATACCTCTGAGGTGCTAAAAATCTCACATTCACCATCTCATTATGCCAAATTAATTATCTCTTAGTCCTATCCATATCATTATGATGCCCTAAGTATCCTATACTAAAAAAAATTAAAATATGATATAAATAATTCAATGTCAATTTTAAATCTGTATGTTATTTCATTGATCTCTAGTCACTACTGGCCATAAAGGAACACTACCATCAACAATAATGTCCATATCCTTATCTAGTGTCCAATTTCAAAAATTCATCCAAATTACAAATGTTTCAAAACCTATGGGTTGACACATTTTTATTATTTAAACCTACCATGATATATTTTGAAAAGGTTTGGTATAATATAAGTGTAAGACTTCTCATTTATCATCTATAAATTACCAATAGAACACCTTCTAAGGCTCATTAAATCAATTTCACAACTAAGTTATACTACCCTATTCATCACTATTAATTTATAAATCATAGGAACAATAATATAAATGGTTTTAAGATTTCAAATAACATCTTATGAGTTATTTTATCAATTTACAATATATATCATAGATTGCATCTTTATATAGTATATTTCATCCTCTTGCACACAAACTGCCTTACATAAGCGAGAACTACATAAGCCTAAGGTGCTCCTTAGAGTATTGTATATGTATAAAATGGTCAACGAAAGAGAGGTCATTTATTTCAAATTAATATTGTGAGCACACTAACCCAGTTTTAGCATAATCATTCTAAGGTTGAAGAAGGATGAAGATCTAGGATTTGATCAATTATCAAAGAGAGACAACTTGTATCCTAGATATGAATACATCGACATAAAGGTGATGAAAACCTATGATAACAAAGCTGGTTGAATTAATATCCATTACTTATTTCATATTAAACACCTATTATAAAATCAAACACTAGCATTGATGGTAGCATTTAGATTTGATGGTAGTGTCTATGGCTATAAAGATATAATTTCTAGAAATTGATGACTAATAAAATATTGATCCTTCTTAATTTCTACCTATTTCATCCCATATTTTCTTAATCATATTAAAACTAACTAATTACTATTCATATTTCGTATTAAAATAAATTGAATATCTTTTAAATTTGGTACTTTTTTAATTTAGTGTATTTCAATATTATAATTTAGAATATTCATTTATCCAAGTCTGTAATTAATTGGCCTTCTATAGATTATTTTATTCCCATTGTGATCGAACCATTTATATATTATTAATCATATCCTCACATAGTATAATTTAATTTTAAACAAAAATATAGGTTATGTTTAAAAACAACTAAATTTAGGTAGTGAAGGTGTTGACATTGTGACAATTGGGGAGTGTGTGGTTAAGAGTGATCGCTTAGGAAACACTATTGATAGATGTGATAATTAAGAAGATCATGATGAAATTTATGTTTTATGTTGTCAATCACAACTCTATGAATCTATATGACCATTAATTTTATAATATTATTACAATATTCACTTTATTATTGTGTTATATTTTTATCATATTTAATTTATTATTATATTAATATATATTTAAGTTTTTTTTCTATTTAAATTTACTTAAAAATTCACAGTCACACTTTTTATTTATGATATATAGTGTTTCAATTGATATTAACATTATAATTATATAATTATACATAAAATAATTATAATTTTTTTAATATATGAACATCATTTAATAATTAATATTATTAAATTAATTAAATTAATTGAAAAATACTAAAATTGACTTGCATTATAAGTTAGCCTAATTTTTAACATAAATTTGGAGTCATTGTCAACCTTAAATTATTAATAAATGTTTCACTTAAAATCACCTTAAAGTAAGACCTTGTGTCTCACATAAAGTTGGACCTAGTGATGCTCTTAAAATTAACCTTCAAATCAAACTTGAATTTAGAGCTAGTGTTGAGCTTAATGTTACATTTAGTGACTAATTTTAATTCACTTGTAAATATGAATCTAAATTCACTATTTTGTTTTATCAATGTTTATAGTGATTAAAATTCCAACATCATCTTAAATTCACCAAATGCCATCAAAACATCACCTAAGTGATGTTGGCAAGTGATATTAGGTAGCATTGGGGTGATATTTCTGGAATGTTTAGGACATATAAAAATGAAATATATATTTTTTATCATTTAAATTAGGCATAAGAGACATCATTATGACACACATATCAATATAAATTTAGGGATGATATTTTTCCTTCCTAATTATCCTATTTGGGGACTATAAGAAAGGTGACTTTAATTGAGACATTAATAAGATAAATTTTTGTAATGAATTATCCACTCTTATCTCCTTATTTTTAAATTGAATAAAATCATCGACTACTATAATTTACTTATCAATTAATTATTCAACTATTGATTTAATAGTTTCTTCTTGTTCCACTCCTTCCCTTTCTTGCTCACATATTTATCTCTCTTTTTTTTTCAAAATATCATTTACTTACTCATATTGAAACATCAGTCTCATTTTCCCTTTCAAGTAAATCTTCTTATCTTTAATCATTACAAATTTATAATCTTTTATCCACTTTCTTTCTTCACGTGTTTCCAATGCTTGTAAAAACATGTCTTAAATCTCTCCTTTTCCTTCACCCACAAACTTAAATGCATCATGACCTTAAATTTCACATTGATTTTCCAAATTTTATATAAATTATTATTTTTTATTTAGGAAAAAAAAATTAATTTTTTCTTCTAAACTCCACTCTCTTCCTTCAATAGAATTTGGTTTCTCCTCTTTCCATTGTTATCAATTGAAGATATATTTTTATTTCAATCATACTTATGTTTATTTCCAAACTACCATGTTCTCCCAAACATTATATGGTATGCA
>JARHVA010008329.1:345000-410000 GCA_037957365.1 Torreya grandis
TTATACCAAAAGTGTAGTCATAATTTGAGACTATTAATCTTTATGAATACTAAATCCCATTATTTATGGTTCAAAAAATATACTTTATAATGCATTTTGAATATCTCCAATGGCTATGATGTGGGTCATTATAAAAGCATAAAACTAGTCCACCAAAAAATAAAAAATCAAGATGAGTATGAGTGAAATGTAGAATACATTCCACCCATTTCCTATAAATTTTTTCATAGAAAAAATTATTAAACCTTTGCATAAATATTTATTCTATATTGAAATTTATTTAGGGTGGGATTACAATTTTCCATGTTAAAGAAATGGAGTATGTCTTGAGAATACTTGGATAGTTTTAAAAATATCAATTTCATAGACTATGAGATATGAAGGGTAATAAAAAGGTGAAAAAACACCAAGTATTTCATTTCAAAATATCTCATTAATAATTCATTTACATCATGGATTTATTTTTTGGAACTCCGTGAAATCATTAACTCATTGACATAGAAGATCAAAATAATGAGTTTTTTGGCTACTTTCATTGTGTAGACATTTGGGTCAAAGGGAATATTTTTAAAACCTTATTTTATTAGTAATATATCAATTATATCATATCAAACTCAATGAAAATTTTTCAAACTATCTATTGACTATTTGGATTTTCACATGTAGCTAGATTTGTCAATACTAATGAATCTAGGAGGCTATGACATGTATATTTTTTCCTTAAAAAATCCACTAACGTAGACACTTTTTAAATACATCTGGTGGAATTCCCAACCCTATGTTTATACAAATGTAGTATTATTCTGATGGAATTTATATTTACAACTAGAAAAATGTTTTTTTGAATCAACAACTTCAACTTGTGAAAACCATTCTTCTACAAGCTAAGATTCTTAGTTATCATTGGACCCATACTATACATACTTAGAGTGGTACACACACTTAAACCACACTAATTTTATTCATTTTATAATTATAACCAAGTCTAAAGTATTATTTTTTTTGATGAATACTTCTTCCAAGATTGATTCACAAGACCTACCCAAACAGGATAGATATATATTTTCAATCAACATGTAATCATTTGGATCACCCACCTTATCATTTTTGGTGTAGTCTAAAATTGATGTTTTTCACCAAAATTGAAATCACATAAATATGATTTTATGATTTATGAATACTAAATATCATAACTAATTGTACCACAGTGATAATTTATAATGCACTAAAAAATCTCTCTGATGGTTATCATGGAGGTTGTAATAGAATAATAAAATTAGGCCACCAGAAAAAGACAAATCAAGATGGTTATGAGTTAAATATATAATAATTTTGACCAACTTATTATAATTATTTAATCTATATGGAAATTGAGTTAGGGTGGGATTACATTGTTTCATGTTAAAGCAATGAAGTATGTCTTGAAAATACTTGGATTCATTGAATTTTTTTCATTTCACAGACTATGAGATGTTAAGGGTGATAGAAAAACTGTAACAAAACCAAGTATTTTGTTTGAAAATATTTCACTAGTAATGAATTTACATCATGGACATATATTTTTTAAATCCCTATAATTTTTTATTATTTGACATAGATGACCAAAATTAGGATTTTATTGTATAATTTAATTGTCTATACTTTAGGTAGAAGGGAGTACTTTTAATACCATATTTATTTCAAATAATGTCAATTTTATCATATCAAGATCTAAAAGAACAATTTTAAAACTATATACGGACTTTTTAAATACTCGTGCGTAGTTAGAGTTCACACTACTGACAACCCTAAGATGTTATGACATGTAGATCTATTCCTAAAAAATTAATTATAGTAGACATTTTTAAATCCATCAAATGGAATTCAAAGGATTATGTTTATCCAAGAATAGTATTATCTTTAATAAATTTATATTTTCAACTAGATATATATTTAATGGAAATCAACAACTTCAACTTATGATAACTATAATTCTAAAATATAGGCTTTGTATGAGTCATTGGATGCATCTTATACACACTTACTATGGTACACCCATTTTAACCTCACTAATTTTATTCCTATAAGAATTGGAACCAAGTAAAAAGTATTATTATTTTTTTAAGGCTTCTTATTTCAAGATTGATTTATGAGACCTACCCAAAGATGACAGGTATATTTATCACTCGACATATGATAATTTGGATCACCTACCCAATCACTATTCATAAAAGATATAACCCATGTTTTTCCATATAAAGTGTAATAATAAATTTATTATTTTATGATTTATGAATAATAAATCCCATAATTAATTATATCACAATGTCAATTCATAATGCATTTGGAATCTTCTTATGGCTATCATGGGGGTCATGATAGAAGTATAAAACTAGGCCACCAACAAAAGACAAATCAAGATGAGTATGAGTTAAATATAGAATAATTTACACTAATTTATTATGTATTTTTGAATATATATAATAATAATAATAATAATAATAATAATAATAATAATAATAATAATAATAATAATAATAATAATAAACATTTTCATAACTATTAATTCTATATGGAAACTAGGTCAAGGTAGGATTACATTTTTCCATGTTAAAGCAATGAAGTATATCTTGAGCATACTTGGATTGATTTACAAATATACATTTCATATACTATGAGATTTAAAGAGAAATAAAACATTTTAACAACACCAAGTATTTCATTTCAAAATATTTCATTATTAATGCATTTACATCATGAATGTATTTGGTGGAACTTTGTATAATAATGATTAAGTCATTGACATAGAGAACTAAAATTAGGAGTTTCTGATCTAATTGATTTGTGTGGACTTTGGTTTAGAAGGGAATATTTATAAAACCATGTTTTATTTATAAAATTTCAATTTTATCATATCTATCTCAATGTAAATATTTCAAAGTGTATAAGGACTTTTCAATTTACACATGTAGTTAGAGTTCTCACCACTGGCAACTTTGGGAGGCTAGGACATGTAGATTTATTTCTAAAAAAATCCATACAACTACACAATTTTTACGTCCATATTATGGAATTACCAACCCTATGGTTAGACAAGGAGAGTATTAGCCTAAAGTAATTTATCATTACATATAGACAAAAGAAACATTTGTAGTCAACATCTTCAACCTATGAAAACCATCTAATTAGAAGCCAAGTTATATACCTATCATTGGACATATCTTATACTAAGTGTTTTACACCAGATTGGAACTCACTTATTTTATTACTTTATAAATTAGAACCAAGTCCAAAGTATTATTATTTTTAATACAATTAATTTATTCTTCCATAGTTTCCTATAATTTAATCTTCTTTCAAGCTTCATGATAAGCATTTATATCCTGACTTGAAACTAATTTTTCAATATTTAAAACCTAAAAATAATGTTTTGGTCTTATACTATGTGGATAAATTTGATCCCATACCCATACACAAACCCCTTTTCAAATTGTGTAGATAATTTTTTATTGAGGTTGTGTTAGTGGTCCAATTGTATTTGAAATGACTTGTGAAACATTGTGTTCTTCTAGAACTGGAGGTAATTGACTACTATACATCTCATCATCTAAGATAGATTGATTCTCAAAATATAAGTCATATTAATTTATAATTTTTAAAAATAAAATGATAAGGTGTGTCTATATCAATAGAAGCTAATTGCAGAGGAGTGGATAATGTTAACTCATAAAAGTGGGATAGTTCATCAAAACAAATATCCCATTAGTAAATAAATTTAATAATGGACTATAAAATAATATCATGGTCCTTCATATCTTCATGTAAAAAATAAAATGATGAACCTTGATTTCCATAGATTTGTGCTTAACATTTGGGATATGTTCTTTTGAATTACACTAAAAAATCTTACAAAAAGAAATATGGATTAACACTAGATAATTTTTATTAATGATTCATATCTTTCACTCCTAAGTGGAGAGTATGTTTATGGTTATATTTCATGCACTGAATTTCCTCTACCAAAAGATTATAATTCAAGTCTTTTTAATGCACCATGAAATAATCCATTTCCTTTAATCAACATTTCCATATTTTAACTACAACATCCTATTGTGGAGTGTAGGGTGAAGTAAACTAGATTAGGATTTATGACTATTCAAAGAAGTTGATAATATATTTTTCAAAAGACTATCCTCTATTTTCTACTTTGACATACTAAATTTTAATATCTTACGTTTAATCAACAAGGTATTTTATAATTCGTAAGTTCACAAAGACTTAATTTTTTGTAAGTGGTATACCTAAGTTATATAATAAAAATCATTGATTAATGTAAAAACATAGTAATTTTTTAGAAAATAAACATGAAATAATGATAGGACATAACTTTGAATAAAATGTAATCTATTGATTTACATACAAATTTTGACATAGGAAAATAAATCGCTATATTTTTTTTCAAGATCACAACCTCAAAAAACTCCAAATTTGAAGGAAAATTTGGCCAAACCACAAACCATGTTTCACATACTAAGGCCATGTAATGAGCAATAGTTCATGTGAACAAAAATATCAAGCCAAAGTTTGCTCAAATCATTTTAATGTATAATCATGACATGATAAGTTTGATCATACATAAAATTTTCAAACTTATACAATTTGGCTTGAAGATCAATATTTCTAGTGGATACAAAAAAATATTATTATTTTATATTTATAGTAAGAAAACATTAATAGGTGTAAAATCCACAATTTTTCATTCAATTGAATATGTGATATTATATAAAGATAATATGCACACAAATATTTTGTAATGTGGAGATTGTTTTTGAACATTCTGTAATTCACCTCAATGGACCCTTTTCCCTAACAAAAATATAACTAAATTTTCCCAAAACTATTTTAGCTATGTGGTTTACATAAATAGTTTGAAACAAAGAACCAATATTTGCCATATGGTGGATGTCTATTGAATCCAAATCCATAAAGAAAATATCTACAATTATATTTTTAGAGAAAGTGTTTGTAGTATATTACAGGTAGGGACAAACACCCTATAAATTTATTCTTACAAATATGTTATTTTATCAAAATTGATGTTTCAACACGGTCTAGTTTACCAGAATAATTAAATTAATCGTTGTCAACATTTTAAATTAATTTTTATTTGTATTTTTCCTCATGGGCATAATATTAATGCTAAGTCAAATTTCCCCTTTGGTTTGAGGATTTATAGTTCATTTTCATTTATCAGGGTCCTTACCTTTCCCAAATCTAGGGAGTGACTTCACATTAGCATCATTCACAAGTAATGCATGTTACGTAGAAACTCTAGGTCAGTTTTCAGTAATTGAAATTAGTATTTTATGTTCTTTATAAAGTTGCTTGCATAACCTTTAAAAAATTAGTGAAAAATATGTAGTTCCAAAATAATATTTTTTTGTGTAGTGATTTCACATGAATATTTAGTAGGGATGACCCACCTTTTAAAATATGTTCATAATTATTTCCTCATTAGTTTTGGTCACATCTATCTCAATATAAAAAAATATCAATTGGAGTGATGAAATACTCATTCTAAGGGTATAAGAGATTCAAGATAAATTTATAGTTGACATTCTTGTTCTAAAGGGTATCCTAAACATCCCAAGGTTTAATAATTCCATAAAATTTGAACTTCAATTCAAGAGACACTAACTATCATAGGATTCTTTTGGCTTTGTCAAAATAGTTTTTGCATTTGGATGGATGGATATCGATGAGAGGAAGGAATTATTCAATTGATGAAATTTAGGAATGATTGTTACTAATAATCATATATATAATTTACCCTTTCCAACTAAATTAGTTGAAGTTAGTGAAAATTATTTTTTTCTCTATCATTTTGAACACAAAAAGCAACAAGCCAAAAATCATAATTCAATTTTTTATTTGAAGGGAGTGTGGAGTAATTTATTTTTGTCAAAAATCTTAAGTCATAAAAAATACAAGATGGATGAAAAATCAGAATAAGATATATTATAATTTGCTTGTATAACCAAGACCTAATTTTTTGTAAATTTTTAGGTCAAATAAAAGTACTCTTATTTTTACATGATTCTTAAGGTGATTAAAAACTAATGTTTATGGTTTGAATCCTTGATTAACATATAATAACAATTTCAATTTGAATGAAGCACTTTTATTTCATATAATTCCCAAGCCAGACCAAACATGTTGTGTAGAGGCTGAATAAACATGTAATAAACAATAATAATTTAATGTGTAGGTAGAGACTTTATGTTACATTTTTAGGTCAAAAATATATATTTAAAATTTTCATGATTCTTAAAGTGGCCTAAAAACTATCTTCAATTGGAGTGTAACTATGTGTAGATATATAAAATGTGCCCAAACTGTGGGTTGTGACAAATTAGTAGGTTATTTGATATACTTTTCCTAGTTTTAAATTGTGAATCAATCCAATAGTTCAAGGCACTAACTATGTGTTGCAACACAACTATATATTAAGGAGGGGGTGAATCAGTATATTAATTAACTTATTCCTTTTCTTAATTTTTTAATTAAAATTAAAACTTTATGTAGAGATCACATACACACAAATAGACACAACATTATATATACCTTGTAAAACCCAATATGGGAAAAACCATCATGACAATAGCTGCTAGAATCTGCCATTCTAATCTAGCCTCAAAATAAATAACCTCACTAGTTAAAAAATTTAATGGCACTAACCATAAGGAGGCATCAATCCCTTGATTTAAGAGAACATACTATAAGGAAGCACCCACTCCCTAACTGAGAACCAACTTAGATTATTTGATGGCACCTACCTATTACATTACACAGTGGAGTTACAACTCTAGATTATAGTATAGATTCATAAATGAATAAGATTATCTATTATCTATTATAAGTTTAGTTTGTAACTACTCATGCTTTTCACTTCATCTCTCTTCTCTTCCACTCTACCTCTTTGATTCTCTGTCTCTATATATCTCTATTTGACACAGTTCAATAATACTAGTAGCTTCTACATATATCCTAGATGACATATATATATATATATATATATATATATATATATATATATATATATATATCTATGTGTGTGTATGTATGTATATAAGATATTGATCTACGGTTCTTATATTTTCTATTTTCACACTAATTTACAAAAAAATCACACTCAATTCTACTGGAATTTAGTTCCTGTCTTTAACTGTAAGTTTCTATCATCTTGAGCTCACAATCCACCATTGTGATTCCTGGTCTCATTATTATTTATATCATATATTGGGCTCTAGTTTTGATGCACATGCATTATTCTATAAATTTAATCAATCACCACAATAAATTTTTTTGTTTTTGTCATATTTTATGGCTTACCTATATATTCCTATTCTTGACCATTAGGATGATCATATATTTAAATACAAACCATTGATCTTATGTTTGGCACCATGATCTGATCATTTTCATTCAAATTTCTCAACTTTAAAATGCATCTATTTGATCAATCTCTAACAATATTATGCACTTCGTTGGATCCTTATACACTTCCTAAGTTTAATGTTTCAACCTTTAAAATGTGTCCGTTGATCTTTCTTATCTAAGATCCTACATGCCTTTGGATCTCCAAACTTGCAAAAACTTTACCTGTATCTAATGTTAAACATCAAGCTCCTACTCTCATCTCATCATTTCCTTAGACTTTGGAATGAATATGCTCCATCAATCTCATCAAACTAGCTTGATCTTTAACTTTCCTTTGTGTCGATAAATGTCAAGTACTTGATCCCATTGATTCCAATCACTCCATTGGATCTTCATTACATGATCTTCTAACAAGATCGATCTTTATATATGATAAGATCTCAAGAATGTGACACTTGGAATTAATGTGTGCCTTCTTCAATTATTTTTAGTTCCCACTATTGAGACACTTGGCATCCTCATGTTCATCATTGACTATTTGACTTTGAACCGTATCATAGATTTACTATTTAAGCTATGTGATTATGACACTTGTCACTAACACATTCACTCATAGGTGCCTTTGACATATGAACTTGTTTATGTGTCAATGGATATTCAATATATGATTAAGTTCTCACCATTATATCTTCAAAAAAGATCAAAATTTACCTTATGCAGATTTGACTAAGTATGGAGACCATCTCAATATGCTTGGAAGGCTAAATTTTCACCTTCATATCTTTTGCTTCTCTCATCCACCTATTCTAAAATTTTGACCATATAAACTTGGCATGACAATGAATAAATACATATTCTAATTTCTTCCTAAATATTTCATGCATGCTAGATATAATTCCATTAATATAATCATTTATATTCTTCTACCATAGATTTGACTATGTTTAGAACCACTTGGAAGGCTAACTTTGTTCTTGCATAAATTTTGATGCACTTCATCGCATGACCTACAATTTAGCACATAAGATCCTCTAATATATAGGGGATACCATCCATATATTCATCTACTCTAAAACCTTCATATGTCAAAGATATGACATCATAAAAATATCTACTCAGCTTTTTCTTGCCATCTACAAATTTGATTGTGTGGGAAAACACTATCAAAATGATTGGTAGCCTAACTTTACACATGCACATCTTTTATCACACTATATCAAATGATCTGATATTTAGCTGTCATGTCCCCTTCTTAGTTGACATGTTCAGAGTTGATGGTTAGCCTATTATACGACCCTTGTAGGCTGATAGGATGGATAGAGGGTCATAATAGAGCTTGGCTTGGCTTCGATTAGCAAAATTTCTACAGTTGGTTTTCATTCAAGCTCTTTTAGACACATTTGCCTGAGCTCCTATTATTTAGGGAATTCTAACATGCAGTGGAGCTGCCTTATTTTGGCATGCCCATGTGCGGAATCACTCCCTAATTCACCAGCTTCAGATGGTTTGAGGATCCAACATGTATTGAGGGAGATATTAATATTTGATTGATTTAATCAAATATTAATTATTTGGTCTAATTTTAATTTATAAACCCTAATTATAATTTAATAAAAAACCCTAATTAGGGCAAGCATATCTTATTGAGGGTATAAGGGTTTCTCATGGGAGAGAGTTGAATTTTTTTATTGATTATTGATATTGATTGTTGCTAAGAATTCTTCTATGAAGACTGAGCCAAGGGTTCTAAGATTCCATTTGCATTGGAGAACATCCACTCTTCAGTGTGTGTGATTTAGAGGCTGTGAAATATCAGCTGATTTATTGTCAATTTGAGAGATAGCTTCATACAGAAGTTATCACAGAGGTTTACAGGCTTTGGGAGATAACTTCACACTGAAGTTATCACAGGTATTTCAGGTATTTATTTCCTTATGTTTTGATTTAATAAATTGTCCAGATAGAGATCTTGAGATCAAGGACTAGAATACAGACCATAACATATTATTTTACTTCTGTATGGAATCCATACCGATCCATACAATTCTATACCATTCTGCCATAGGCCGGCCAACACTGTAGGGGACATAGGAACCGACGTCGGCATCCCAGTGACCAACATCGGCCGACTGAAGACCGACATCGTTAGAGTAGCCGATCGATAGAGACTGATGTCGGTAGTATATCGACTGACAACGGTAGAATAACCGACATTGGCGACTGTGTTGTTGACATAGCAACCCGAGAGCTGTTCTAGATTTGGAAAAGATCAGGTTTTGAGATGATATTTGTATTACTTTAAATGCATGCTAGAGATACATTATTGTAATAATTCTGAAGAATAATAAGAGCACTGATTTGTGAGTTAAGAGATTTACTGTGGTTTATTTGTTTATTTGAATTTATCTTACAAAATCATATCTTTATTCATGCAAAATATCTAAAAGAAAAATACAGAGGAATAGTCAAAAAAATATCCAACTTCAAAATTGAAGGAAAAAAGGGGATATTACAGTGGTATCAGAGCTAAATCTTGCCATCCTGAGGGTTTGACAATCTTATGTAGCCACAAGAGTTGGGACCACATAGGTACAACACACATAGTAGAGCCTTACTTGAAGGTACCTAGGTGTTAGAGCAACCACTGATCATCATGAGTGACAGACGTGACGGTAGCCCACCCAGGGGCCATAGATATGATGTTGATCAAGACACCAGAGATTTCTATCATGTTATGATGACAGGCTAGCAGTAGATGAATCAGGCAATACAAGCACTCACTACTATGGTAGAGAGGATAAACCCACTTGTTAGATAGAATGGGGAACAAGGAGATAATAGGAGTGCTACTGTTAATTAGAGACCATAGCAGACCCATTCTAGAATAGCTAATAGACCTACATGTCCTATGTTTGTTCAGGAGGAACCACAAGTTCCAGTAGAGGAGGAGGCAGGAGATTCCCTATTTACAGATGTTCTCATGGTTGCAAATGATGAGTGGGACTTATTAGCTCCTTAGGTTTGAGAGAAGATGTCCTTTGATTATTTTGTTAATCAGAGGAGAGAGCACTATAGATTGGTTAGACAGGACATGAGGCCTAGAGGTCAACTCAGTGAGCTGAAGAAGGCTACTAGCAAGCTTTCTTTGACTACTTTTGTTGGTAGCAGCAAGATGACAACTCAAGCTTGGGTTCATAAGATTGACACCTTTTTGGCATTAAGGCCAATGACAGAGATAGAGACCATCAAATACGCCACTTTGCACTTGGATGGAGTAACACATGATTGGTGGTACCATGGTATGGTAAGACTTCATCATAACCAGGTGACAGAGTACCAGGACTTTGTGGATAGATTGGTTGATTGGTTTGATAGGAAAGATCCCGATGTTTACTTTCAAGATCTGGCATAGTTGAGACAAACAGGGAACTTGGAGTCCTTCATTGGTGAGTTTCAGAGATTGGCAGTCATGGTGCCAAATATTTTAGAGCGTAGATTGGTAGTTCTCTTCATGGAGGGATTGACAAAACCATTGAGAGGTTGGATCAAAGCCTTTGATCCTCCTTCATTACAGGAATCTATGAAGAAGGCCCGTAATATGGAGATGGCAGCCCCATCCAGTAAATCTAACTCTAGAGGTACTTCTTCATCCAGGGACCATAAGTGCTTCAATGGAGATAGAGAGAGAGTGGATTTTAACATAGATGAATCAGGGGTTAAGAATGATTCGAAGGCCAATCCAGCAGCACCACCTTTGGATTGAGAGGCTCTTAATAATCTATGTAGGAAGAAGCTTTTCTTCTACTGCAAAGGTCCCTATGATGCCAATCACAATTGTCCTTTGAGGCCTAAGGGCAAGGCCAATCGAGTGATGTGGGCTTATTATGAGGATTCAGATTTAGAGGATTCCAAGCAGTAGGATAGTTCTAAGGGGGTAGAGGTAAAGGCAGATTTAGAGCTTCACATACAAGAGGCACGCCTATCTAGCATTTAGTCAGATGAGTCATTTAGACTATGTGGAGTTTTGGCAGGACAGAAGGTCATCACCCTTCTTGATACAAGAGCCACACATAATTCTATAAATTCTAGATTTGTGGAGAAGCATGGACTCACTACCAAAGATTTTGAGGGCATTAGAGTTAAAGTGACTGATGATCACACTCTTAGGTGTGAGTGGATGATTAGAGACCTCCCATTGCGCTTGAACAACTATGAGTTCAAGGCTGATTATTTTGTGGTGAACATGGGGGATATAGACTTAGTCTTGGGTATGAAGTGGCTTCATTCATTTAAGGAAGTTACTCTTCATCTCAAGGACATGGAGGTTCATTTTGATGTTGGTGGGAAGACACATATTCTTAAGGCAATACAGGGCAGTAGCTTCAAACATATGTTTTTTCATCATATGGAGAGACTCATACCACACGATATGGGAGAGTGTGCTGCTAAGTGCACATTGGCACCAATACAGGAGAGACATGTGGATGAGCCTTGCCTTGAGGTGAGTATAGTTCAAGAGGTAGCACATGTGGTAGGGACTCAGCTTTCTTTATAGTTGAGTCACATGTTGATATGAGTATGTCTAGCATTCACACTCCATTTTAGAGGTTGTAGTGGGTACAGGAGATAGCTGCATACAACCAGTTGGTATTGTTCACATTATTCAGGTGAGGAGTTTACTTGAGTTTCCAGTTGATTTTTGTTCATTGATTGGAGGTTGGGATCTTTATCTTGGTACTAGGGATGATGTGATGCCATTGGATGAGAGTTGTGATAGACATGGCATGGAGTTCGTGTTGATTGACAGTGGTGGAGATCATGACTACATTTGGGATCCAGGTGGATTGATTGGTTTATCATTCAGCGATTGCTTAAGGGCAAGCAATTTTAGGAGGGGCGGATTGTCATGTCCCCTTTTTAGTTGACATGTTCAGAGTTGATGGTTAGCCTATTATACGATCCTCATAGGCTGATAGGATGGATAGAGGGTCATAATGGAGCTTGGCTTGGCTTCTATTAGTAGAATTTCTACAGTTGGTTTTCATTCAAGCTCTTTTAGACACATTTGCCTGAGCTCCTATTATTTAGGGACTTCTGACATGTAACAGAGCTCCCTTATTTTGGCATGATCATGTGAAGAATCACTCCCTGATTAACCAGCTTTAGACGGTTCGAGGATCTGACATGTATTGAGGGAGATATTAATATTTAATTGATTTAATCAAATATTAATTATTTGGTCTAATTTTAATTTAGAAACCCTAATTCTAATTTAAGAAAAAACCCTAATTAGGGAAAGCATATCTTATTGAGGGTATAAGGGTTTCTCATGGGAGAGAGTTGAATTTTTTTATTGATTATTGATATTGATTGTTGCTAAGAATTGTTCTATGAAGACTGAGCCAAGGGTTCCAAGATTCCATTTGCATTGGAGAATGTCCACTCTTTAGTGTGTGCGATTTAGAGGTTTTGAAATATCAGTTGATTTATTGCTGATTTGAGAGATAGCTTCATACAGAAGTTATCACAGAGGTTTATAGGCTTTGGGAGATAACTTCACACCGAAGTTATCACAGGTATTTCAGGTATTTATTTCCTTATGTTTTGATTTAATAAATTGTCCAGATAGAGATCTTGAGATCAGGGACTAGAATACAAACCACATCATATTATCTTGCTTCTATACAAAATCTGTACCGATCCATACAATTCTATACCATTCTACCACAGGCTGAATAACGCTGTAGGGGACACAGGAACCGAGATCGGCATCCCAGTGACCGACATCAGCCGACTAAATACCGATGTCATCAGAGTAGCCAACCGACAGAGATCGACATTGGTAGTATATCGACCGATGATGGCAGAATAACTGACGTCGGTGACTGTGTTGTTGACACAACAACCTGAGAGCCATTCTAGATTTGCAAAAGATCAGGTTTTGAGATGATATTTGTATTACTTTATATGCATGCCAGAAATACATTATTGTAATCATTCTAAAGAATAATAAGAGAACTAATTTGTGAGTTAAGAGATTTACTATGGTTTATTTGTTTATTTTAATTTATCTTGCAAAATCATATCTTTATTCATGCAAAAAATCTAAAAGCAAAATAGAGAGGAATAGTCAAAAAAAATATCCAACTTCAGAATTGAAGGGAAAAGGGGGATATTACATTAGCACATTGAAACTAGGCATAAAAATAAACAAACACATATGATCACTTTTTCTTAACACCTCCATGTGTGTGAATGCTAACCTCATCAACATGCTTACTTGGCTCTACTTGAGGTATTTTTCAAAATTGGCTAAGTATACAAACTTAGTGAATTTTGTCTAAGTATCCAACTTTGCAACCTCATATCTTCTACTGTAATTCATCACATGACTTCTAATATGGTTCATAACAACTAGTGACTAATGTGATCATAACCATATAGATAAATCCCATAGAATCATCCACATATAGTAATGGTGATGTCAGTAAACTATCTATTTAGATTTTCCTCTATAGACCCAAAATTTCTAGATGAATAATATGAGGAATCATATGAATTACACTCATACACATAATCATTCCAATCATATTTGACCTATTATATGATCCCTTTTACATTCTCAATTAACCATACTCAGACCTAAACATTAATGACATCCAAAATGACATTCTTGATTTTTGCTCAGCCATGAAACAACTCTGTTTCCAAGGAAAAATGTACCACCACTAGTGCTTCTTTTATCATCCACATTTCCTACCCAATCAACATATGTATATTATATAAAAGTAAAGTATTAAATTTTATGATACCATAGGCCATATTCAATTTTTATCTTGATATATCTAAATATTCTTTTCACTAAATTGACATGTGATTCTTTGGGAGCAGCCTAAAACCTTAAACCATGCACACTACTTGCATGATATCAGGTCTTGAAGTAGTTAGGTATAAAAATTTGCCTATCATTGATCTATACATAGTTTAATTTTAATCAAGGGACTCATCCTCTTTTCCCAACTTTGAATCGAGTTATAATTTGAGTACTAAGTGGTTTGTTATCTTCTTTTCTAAACTTATTGAGTATTTCCTTAGCATACTTGGTTTGAGATATAAATATCCCTTCATTTGTTTGTGTTATTTGTAGACCAAGAAAGAAATAAAGTTATCCAAGCATAGACATCTCAAACTCACTTTGAATTTGTGTAGTAAATTATTTGAACATTTTATTATTATTGGCACCAAAGATTATGTCATCTACATAAAAAAAAAATCAACATCTGCTCACATTTTTATTTGAAATACAAATTTCTATCTTCACACCCTTTGTTGAATCCTTGTTATTAAAGGTACTATTATAATCTTGAATACCATACTCTAGGTGCCTATTTTGGACCATAAAAATATTTCTTCAATTTTCACATATAATCTTCTTCCTTTGAAACTGAAAATCTTCAAGTTGTTTTATATAAACTTTTTCTTCTAGGTTCCCATTCAAGAAAGAAAATTTAACATCCATTTGACAGAATTTGAAATTATTATAAATAGATAATTATAAAAACATTATTATTTCTTCCAATCTAGAAAATAAATCAAATGTTCCCTCAAAATATATGCCCTCAACTTGTGCATGTCCTTTACACACTAATCTTGCTTTATTTCTTATAACAACTCCATCCTCATTGAGCTTATTTCTAAAAACCCACTTTATAACTATCACATTCTTGTTTGAAGGCATTAGAACTAATTGCCAAGTTTTGTTCTTTTCAATTTGGCTCTATTCTTCTTCCATGGGTTTTAGCTAATTCTCATCTTTGTTGGCTTCAACATAGCTCTTAGGCTCAATTTCAGACATTAGAGCAAAAAATACTTGTTCCTTCTTTTATGCAAATCTTCTCCTTATATGAACTCCTTCATTATTATTACCAACGATATACTCTATAGGATGATGATTTTGAATAAATATTGCAAGTACCTTTTCATTTACTTCTACATTCTCTTCATTATCTATTTCATCTTCAAAATCTAATTCTTCATCATAGATTTGTTTATCAATTTTAACATGTTTCAAGCATTCTTCAAACATGACATTAATGCTATCAAAAATCTTGTGTAGCCTTTTATTGTAACATATTTAGGCTTTGATTTTGGTGTAATAAAAAATAAATATTCCTTCATCACATTTTGACTCAAAGCTTCCCAATTTATCCTCCTTTCTCCTGATGTAACATTTGCTTCCAAACACTATAAAATACTTATCAGAGGCTAGTTTTCCATACCATAGTTCATAGGGAATTTTGTCACTATTTAACCTTAGTTTAACTTTATCCAAGATATATAATACTATTTTGAATACTTCTCTCTAGTATCCATCAAGTAACTTGGCCTTTTTTAGCATTGTTTTGCCCATCTCTATGATCATCGTATTCTTTCTTTTAATAACTTTATTCCACTATGGAGTCCTTTCTATACAGTAACATATTTTGATTCCATGCTTATTAAAATACTCTATGAAATCATTTGAGGTGAATTCTCCACATTTATTAGATCTTAAGCATTTAATTTTTCATCCAATCTCATTCTCCACCATGGCACTAAAGATCTTGAATCTCTCAAATGCCTCTGACTTGTCCTTCAAAAAGGTTACCCATGTCATTCTTGAGTAATCATTTACAAATAAAATTATTTATCTCTCTCCTTTAGATCCTCTTATCTTAGGAAAACCATAAAGATCAGTATGAACTAGTTTTAGAGGCTTTGTAGTTGCATACTCCTTTTTTTGAAATTTGACCCTTGTTTTCTTGCCTAGTTAACATTCCTTCAAAGTAGTGTCTACAAGTTTGGTTATCTTAGGCATGTGTCTAACACACTTATTTGAGATCACTTTTACTAGGTTATCAAAGTTGACATGACCCATTCTTCTATTCCATAACCAACTCTCATCAATATTTCCTATTAGGAAGCTATTACCATTCACTTTAACAAGATTATAGATATTAATTTTAGTTCTTTTCCTTTCTACAACTAGTCTTCTAGATTTATTTAACTTTTAGATTTTTGTATTAAATGTGACATTATATCCATTTTCACATATTTGGTTGACACTTAGTAGATTATGCTTCAATTCATCAACATAAAAGACATCATGTGTAGGCAATTTTCTATCTATGTTCAAGGTTCTTTTACCTCTGATCTTTACTACAATGTTATCTCCCAAGCTGATAGATCCTTCCTTACATTTTCTCAATTTGATGAACTTACTCTTATCATCAATCATATTTTTTTATAAACCATTGTCTATTAACCACAAATTATGCTCCTTGCAATGGAGTGTAGTTTGAGCAATCATAGATTGATCTTTCACTTTCCACACATCCTTGGGTTTTTTATTTGATTCTTTTTCTCCTTTTTAGAGACTTATGAACATTTGTTCACACTAAGAGGAAGCCCTTTCTTTTTAATTTGTTTTTTTAGTCTTACAAAGTTTGTTCTACATTGTTAAGCTATGTGACCAAAATTATTGCAATTATAGCATAATACATTTGTATCTAACAAGGGTTCAAATGAATTTATACTTACATAATTTATTATCCTTTTAGGTACAACTCTACAATCAATATCCCTATGAACAAACTAATTATATGTATAACAATAACAATAGAAATATGAGGAATAACTGGTCTTAAAATTTCTTTGAGCAGTATGAGGAGATCTTCTAAACTCTAGTTTCCTCAAGTCTTTCAGTTTTATGTATCCATCTACATCAACTACCTTTATCTTCTTCTTTTCTTCAGGATTATTTTCTCCTTTAGCTTTCTTCACATCAGTTGTGTTTGAATTTATCTTTGTATCTTTGTAATATTTCTCTTTCTTTGCTCTTGATTCTCCTTCTGATTTGAAGTTATCATATAGGTTAGTACATGTACTAGTTATGGAACTTTTTTCTTTTTCATAACCAAGACCTGATCTCTATTTTGAAGGATTTTTAGAGTTGATCAATTCATCAATAATTTATAATCCTCCTATCAACATCAAACTTTTTTCTAGTTATCCTTTAGCTTTCTCAAGTTTTTTTCTGAAATCAAGTATCTATACTTTTAACTTCATGTAATCATCATATCTAGATTGTAATTGAAATTTGAATACATCTTCTCTATTTTATCCTCTTCAACTTATGTCTTTAGGATAACCACCATCTGATCAATATTTTCAAGACTTTTGGACATTTTCTCAATCTCCTTTTGTCTAAGCTTCTTCTATTTTGAGTTTTCTTTTCTTAGCTTGTCTATTTCTTCTAAAGCATAGATGATTTCACATTCTAAATCCACTTCTTCTTTTACTTCATCTGAGTCTTCAACTTCTTCTTGATCTAATGAAGTTGATCTTATTATTATGAATAGGACTTCTTTTTCCTTAGCCAAAAAAACATAATCATCATCATCATCATCATCATCATCATCATAACTATCATTGTCATCCATTGAATCACTTTCTTCTTTTATGTATAGGCATTTCTTATTTTTGAAAAAATTATTCTTCTTAGAATAGTGAGGTTTCACCTTTTTACTATTATCTTCTTGCTCAGAGTTATCCTTCTTATTATAAGGGAATCTAGTAGCAAAATGTCCTACTTTACCATAGTTAAATCATTATTAGGGTAACTTACCTTTGCACTTTCCAAACCCTCTCCTCAATCTTTTGAAAAAATTGGATTCTTCTTCATCAATATCCTCAAATCTATATGTAGGTACTTTTACCTTCACTAGTTTGGATGATTTCGATGCAGCTTCGCTCTTGAGGGTATTTTTTTCTCCCATTCGTATCTAATAGGCTATGAATGTTCCATGCAACTTATCAATAGTGATTTTATCTAGATCTCTTACTTCCTTTATTACAAATATTTTTGAGTCATACCTTAATGGTAGAGATCTTAGGACCTTTTTGACAATGACTATATATTTCATCTCTTCTCCAAGGCCACTGATTACATTGATTATTTCATCTACTATGAGGAGGAATTCTATAATTTTCTCTTCTTCATTTATTTTAAGGCTTTAAAATTTTCCTTTGAACATTTATAACTTAGACTAATTTACCTTATCATCATATTCCTAGATTTTTTTCAATTTGTTCCAGATATCTTGAGTATTTTGATAATGCATCACTTTGACAAAATCTAAATTAGATAATCCACATAAAATAACTTTATTAGCCTTGACATTGCTCTCATATACTTTCTTGGTGGTCTAACTAGTAAGATTTATAGCAAAAGATGTATATCCATTTACAACAGACATCCATACATTAAAATCTAATTAAGATAAGTATGATTCCATTATTATGCTCCAAAATTCATAGTTTGATCCATCAAAGAGAAGTGACTTATTTGAGGAAGAGCCTTCTTGACTAGCCATTTGTTTTCACCATCCAAGATCTACCTGAGCTAATTAAGCTTCTCCTAAGGAACTAGGGCTCTAATACCAATTTTTGGAACACAAATATATACTAAGAGGGGGGGTGAGTCAATATATTGATTAACTTAGTACTTTTGTTAACTTTTTAATGAAGATTAAAACTATATACAGAGATCACATACACACAAATAGACACAACACTAGATATACCATGGAAAACCCAATATAGGAAAAAACCACCATGAGAATAGTTAATAGCATATACCATTCTAATCTAGCCTCATAATAAATAACCTCACTAGTTATAATGTTTAAGGGCACCAACCCTAAGGAGACACTAATCCCCTGATTTAATAGGACCTACTCTAAGGAAACACCCACTCCCTAAATGAGAACCAATTTAGCTTATCTGATGGCACTTACCTATCATATACTACTATGGAGATACAACTCTAGATTAAAGTATAGATTCATAAATGAATCTAATTCTCTATTCTCTATTATATCTCTAGTCTATAACTACTCATACTCTACACTTCATCTCTCTTATGTTCCACTCTACCTCTCTACTTTTATGTTTCTATATATCTCTATTTGACACAATTCAATAATACTAGTAGCTTTTGCATGTATCCTAGATTTTATATATATATATATATATATATAT
Source organism: Torreya grandis (assembly GCA_037957365.1). Classification (NCBI taxonomy): domain Eukaryota; kingdom Viridiplantae; phylum Streptophyta; class Pinopsida; order Cupressales; family Taxaceae; genus Torreya; species Torreya grandis. The sequence continues at coordinate 364,501 of JARHVA010008329.1, forward strand.
ATATATATGAAATTGATCTAGGGTTCATATATTTTCTATGTTTACACTAGTTTGCTAACACATCATGCTTAATTATGTTGGACTTTAACTAAAATTTTCTCATGTCTTGAACTCATGCTCCACCATCATGATTCCTAGACTCATTACTATTTATATCATGTAATGGGATTTGGTTTTGATACACATGCATTATTCCATAAATTTAATCAATCACCATAATTAAACTCATTCTTTTTCATATTTAATAGCTTATCTGCATATTCCTATGCTTGACCATTAGGATGATTATATATTTAAATACTAACCATTGATCTTACACTTGGAACCATGATTTGGCGATCTTCATTCAAATTTATTAACTTTAAAACACGTCTATTTGATCAAGTTTTGACAATCTTATGCATTTTATTAGATCCTTTTACACTTCATAAATTTAAAATTTCAACCTTTAAAATGTGTCCATTGATATTTCTGATCTAAGCTCCTACATTTCATTAGATCTCCAAAGTTGTAAGAATTTTACCTCTATCTAATGTTCAACATCGATCTCTTAATCTCATCTCATTGCTTCCTAAATCTTTAGAATGAATAGGCTTCATCAATCTCATCAAACTAGATTGATATTTAGCTTGCATTTATGTCGATAAATGTAGAACACCTAATCCCATTGAGTCTACTTGATCTATTAGATTTTTATCACATTATCATCTGCTTATTATTAATTTTTTTTGACAAGCTTGATATTTATCTCTAAAAATCTCTGAAAAATGTGACATTTGGCATTAACACATGCCTTTTGCACATTGCTATTAGTTCTTATTATTGAGACACTTATCATCCTTACATTGATCATTGACTATTTGAATTTGAACCATACCATATATTTAATACTCAAGTTCCATGATTATCACACTTATCACTAGCACATTCACTTGTAGGTGACTTTGATATATTAACTTTTTTATGTATCATTGGATCTTAAATGTATGATTAATCACTCACTATTAAATCTTAAAACAAGCTCTAACTTTACCTTTTATAAATTTAACTATGGATACCATCTCAATATGCCTAAAAGGCTAACTTTGTACCTTCATATATTTTGCTTCACTCATTCACTTGTTCTAAAATTTGGACCATATAAATTTTCCATGATAATGAAAAAACCCATATGCTCATCTCTTCTTGAATCCTTCATGCATGATATATATAATGCCATTAATATGCTCACTAAGATTTTTCTTCCACAGAGCTGACTATGCTTAGAACTACTTTGAAGGCCAACTTAGTTCTTGCATAACTTTTAATGTATAAGATCCTCTCACATATGGGATTCCATATACATATTCATGTACTCTAAAAAACTTCATACATGTAAGATATGACATCATAAAAATGTCTACTCAACGTTTTCTTACCATCTACATATTTGACTATTAATATATATATATATATATATATATATATATATATATATATATATATATATATATATATATATCTAACTTGGTCAAAAGGGTGGATTTGTATCTAAAACATGGTCTAAAGATGGAGATGTATCTCTAAAATAGTTTGTGTTAGAACTTGGCATAAAATAGTCTAAATTCAAATGTCTAATGTCAAATGTCATACACAAAAAAGGTCAAGCATATAAATAAAACTAGCATGTCAAATCTAGGCCAAAGTGTTCCAAACAAGGTCTAAAGTAGACAAGGGAAAATTTGAGTTGTTAGGGATTTTGTCTAAAAATGGAGTCAAAATCTAGACTCAAACAAACATGATCTGCTAGGAATTTTATCCAAATAACATCAAAAGCCAGACTTTGAAATAAAGTCTGATGTGATTTGATTTAATCTAACAAAGTTGGAACAACTTTGACATAGACTTGACACATAGAATCAAACATAAACATGATCAGTTGGTATAATCATGGTTATAAAAAATAAACTAGATTTTGACATGGTTATAAAAAAACAAACATACCAAGAAAAAATGACCAAAATACACTAAGTATAATCATCTAAATCCTAGCAAGGGTATGACAATGTGGGGTTAACTAAACTAATTATTTTATGAACATTATAGATGGATGAATTTCATAATTACTATCACACCAAATGATGTTAAAAAAATCACGTTTTAATTGGGTATTCATGGCAATTAGATTGTTGCAAAAATGTCTTATCATTTTGACAACCACTACAACCATCACGTGCTTAGTGTAGTGGGATGTCCAAAGTGTAGATACATCCTATGTGCAACTCCAACACTATAAGGTGGTTTAACCACTCAAACCTTTGATCCTAATGGGAGTAGTTGAAGTCAATATTGGGAGATGAAACCATAGGTCAAAGCTTCCCTATAGAACTCGTGGGAAGTAATGAAGTCCTCGTCATAATCCAAGTTTACATGAAATAAGAAAACATAAAATAAAAAAGATTTAGGATCATTTTCAAGATCACCCAATAATATTACAAGTTTTTGGGGTGGGATTTAAATGACATTATTTCCATGCCTTGGACTAGGCTCAAAGAGCAATGAGATTACACTTTTTATCCCAAAATTTTCCTAAAGGGATGGATGAGGGAGCATAGACACACATCTCTTTTCACAAAAACACACAATCAACAAGAAAGTTTGTAAATAATTGAAGTAAAGTTAATTTTTTTCAACAAATTGAAATTTTTTGATTAGATTTAGTACTATCCCCTTGGCTTTAAGAAGTTCAAATATAAATAATTGCAAACCACCCAAAAAGATGTTGGTGCTTTTGATCCCAAAAGTTTCTTAAAGGAGACGGATGGGAGAGCATCCATGCACAACTACCTATTTACTCAAAAAAGATTAAACTAAACAAATAATGAAAATAACTTGAAAAAAAACTTTGAAGTGTATTTAATTTTATATTACTAAACAAAATGTGTGGTTGTATTCTTTTAGCCCCTTAACTTTAAGTTGTGAACTTCGAAAGAAACCACAAAAACTTAACCAATAAAACACCCTAAACAGTTTCTTTAAACATAAAAATGAAGGATTAATAGTTTGTTTTAGACATCCAAATGAAGTTTGAAAATACTAATTTATATTTAAATGGTTTTCTCCAAATAGTTCCAAGAAATAAATGGTCAAAACTTTGTTTAGCCTTGAATCTTATTTATCAAATGAGACAAGCATCTTTGAAGGATTAAATCTATCGACCCATAGGCAAAACCCCAAAAAATAAAACATGATAGGTTAGGAAAAGGTTAACAAAAATATAAAAAAAAATCATTAAAAAAATAAAAACCAAATAAAATAAACCTATGAAACATGCAAACAAGTTATAAGGTAAAAAACAAGAAAATCAAACACAAAAATCATAAAAACATTTAGTCTGTAATTTAGCCATAAATTTTAAATTATATACTAATTTGTCACAAATTTTTATTATGTTTTTTATAGGTCCATGGTACACCTCTATAAAAAACTTTAGGTAAAAATAATGAATAAAAATAGTTATTAGCTCTGTACTAATCATTTTTACCAAAAAATGAAAAACTAGAAAGCGACAGTCACTAAAAAAGCTATAACTTCTAAAATATAAATAATTTTTTGAGAATATCAATGAGATAATTATATATATTCATAAAAAAATTATATAAATTTTTTAATTAAATAAAAATTTATGAATTTTTTATTGGCCATTTTTACTCAAAGCAAAAACAACAAACAAAAATTAAAACTATTCAATAGAAAAATGTTTGTGGGTTGCGCTCTCATGAAGATATTCCCACCAATAATTACATTATGTGAAATATGAATTTGAATCAAGATATTATGGTTAGCATTGTTTTATTTCCAAAATTAAATCAAAATGAAATAACACACTAGCATAACATCTGTAGGCCTAGTTACTAGGGAGAGCTTAGTTAACAAGACTATCATGGAAGACACAACTAAAATACAAAATAAACCTTTTTTAACTTGATTGGATGATCCAAAATTATTGTTGTAGTGTCTTTCTTTGTTTGTGTTTATGATATTTTCATCAATGGGTCTTGAAAATCTCCATCTCCTCTTGGGACTATCATTAAATGCTTTATTTGATTGATGGCTTTACTCAATTTCAACATTATAACATTAGGATTTTAGCTTCATGAATATATTATTGTATTATAACTATATTTTGATTGATCTATCTAAATTAAATGACCTAATATTTCTTTTATAGTCTTTCAAATCCTTTTGAATGAGCTAAATGTGACCATGGTTGAGTTTATTAACGTTGGTTGAGTTTGGAATATTCCTAAGATATTTTCTAGATATTTTCCAAAAGTGACAACTCACAAAGGTAAGATTCTCTTGAATTTTATTTTTAGTAATTGATTTATTAGCTCATGGGTTAACTCAATTAGGATTTGAAATTGATTTTGATTAGGGTGTGCAAGTTAATAAATTCTTTTTAAGAATTTCATCATTTGTATGATTTTGATTAATTCAATATGTTTATTTACCTTGTTTAATTGATTTAATAGGCCAAATTGATTCAATTCAAGGTTATGAAGCCAAATTCGAGACTAATAGAAATTCTTGGGATAGGTATTCAATGATTGGTAAGAATTGGTCTAAATTTAGATATGAAGCCTTTGGTAGCCAAATTCAGGTGTATATATTTTTCACTATTTTTGGATTCTATTTTAGATATAACATTAAATCTCTCTAGATCTATAGAAAACCCATCTTTAGTTATCACATGTCCTGACAATTTCCCTTCAGTGACACTTTTTTTTTTTAGGTTTAAGGTGAATTTAATACCTTCTACAACAATCAAATTCTTGTTGTAAATGCATTAAGTGATCTTCCCTATTCTTAGAAAATGCAATCAGATCATCCATATATAATGATACACTTACATATGAGACCTTAAAAATGTTAGAGGTATAATCACCGAGAGGGGGTGAATCAATGAGCCTAGATAATCCATCTTCAATTTCAAACCTTTCAAATATTATTAATTAGTTACTTCAATAATTCTTAAAGCATACACATCATTCATAGAAATGAAAAATATAGATAATTCAAGATCAATCACATAACATGACATATGTGGGAAACCCTCTTGGAGGAGAAAACCCATTGGAACTTGGAATTGGACTACTATCCTAAAATAACAAGAACTAATTTAGACCAATATCAAATAGTCAAGGAACTACCATCCTTTATTTTAGTGAGATTATAATCCCATAAGGGGATTCTACACATGTTTAACTAACTACAATAACTAGGCCTTCATCAAATTACACCTTGCAAGGAGGCTATAAGCCCTAGATGTTGAGCATCCACAACAACACCTATGAACAACTCCACCTTTGAACTAATGTCTTCAACACCTGATGATGGACCTCTAATTATCACTCTTCACCTTCTTAACAAAAAATCTATCACCACATCAATAACATGATAAAATAGGCATAAACATAGACCTCAATTTACTCTTCTCAATAACCCATCCATTGAGAACACTTACTCTCCTTTTCCTCTCAACACTTTACACTAAACCATACACCCAAGCCTCTCTCAAATCTATAAACCATCATCTTTGGTTTCACTATATATAGATTATTCATGATTATCAACACCTTGGTCAGCTATTAATCATGCTTTAATCCTTAAGGCATACCTCACATCAAGACATGACTCAAAACAATCTTCATAGGTCAAACATAGAATCTATGGGTCACCCTTAAGGAACTACACCTTTCAATTAGGCCCTCATAGCCATTATAGGTATCATGAAGATCCATTCACTCCTTTACCACTCATTGAAAAAAAAAATGAACACATGACCACTTCCAAATGTATAGGGCCAATCTACATGGCCTATTAAACTTCCTCAAATGATCACAATCATCTATGTTCAATCAAATTAAACATAGACCTTGTACAAAGGAGCATCATGAACAAACACATAGTCAACTTCTTAAGTATTAGTCATACTCAAGATCTATTGATCATATCTTCTAAATACACATAGACCATACTTATGGATTTTACAACACTCTTTAATAGATAAGACAACATGAAACATCATAACAACATCAACACAAGATCGAACCATCTTCTTAGGTTACTTGAAGGGCAAATACGAAAACATAGTCAACTTTGAACCTTCATAAATTTTACTATACATACTTTAAAATATTTAAATATATTTTTAGACGTGACTTAGATTCCTCTTTGATTTGATTTTTTACATCATGAGAAAATTATGCATGTATCAAAAGATATGGCATGAAAACTAGACACTAGTCTTTCCTTTTCTAAATTTGAATATTTAAATCTAAATGGTCATAGTTAAAACTCTATCACTTTTATCACATCTCGTGTCCTCATATATTTAGATTAAATACACACCATCTATCTTATTATAACTTTAACTCATAGTACACCATTACCCAAACATTAAAACTTGAATAGTTGGCCTCATATTATGCAATCCTGTAATATTTACTTAACATGCACCATTGATCTCTATAGACCAACTAGGTCTTTATCATGTAGTGCTCATTGTTAGATATTTCTTAGAATTCCCATGATTACAACACTTGGCACTCTCATGCCTTTTGCACATTTGAATCTTTAAATTCTACTCACATCATCGATCTCAATTAGTACAAAAACCTATAAACCATTGGATCTCCATTTGGTCCTAAACTTTAACTTCATGTAGATTTTTCTAAGTATGAGAACCATTAAAATATGCCTAGAAATCTAAATTTAGACCTCAATAATGTTTATCTATGGTTATATGCATGACTTTAATTTCATACCATATGATCTCCTTACATATTAGAATCTAACTATATATCAATATGATTTTAGAACCTTTTTTTGTGCAAGATATGATGCCATTAATCTACTCACTCATATTTTTCTACCACAAAGCCAACTATGCCTAGAGTTGCTTAGAAGGCCAACTTTGCATATGCATGCCTTTTGATAAAATTCATCTAATGACCTAAAATTTAGTGAAAATTAACTAGGCACAAAAATAAATAAACCCATATTACTAACTTGTCCTAAAACTACCACACGTGTGAAATATAATACCATCAAAATGCCTACATAACTTTTCTTATCATATTGAGAATTTGGCTAAGTATGGGAAAGCATTTTCAAATTACCTGAGGGCCCAAATTTGCACTTGTATATCTTATGTTTCAATTCATCCCATGACATAAAATTTAGCACATAAAAACTAGGCACAAATTTTATCACAACCATATGACCAACTCCCCCTGACTCATCCATATGTGGCAATGGTGACGTCAACAAACTGCTTGCTCAAATTTTATGCCACTAGACTTAAAATGTCTAGATGAAAAAAATAATCAACTAGATGAAATACACTCATGCACATAAAAAATAAAATCATTATTAACTTTTTATAGGACCCCTTACACATCCTTAAATCTCCATACTTATCCCTAAACATCTCTAACCATGCCAAAATTGAAGATCAACTAAGCATACATCAAGTATACTAGGAAAATCACATTGCACACTTTGTCATTGTCACTTAGAATATCAAGTCACTTTATCCAATCACTTGGACACCTCCATTACATCACCATGATATCATTGAAAACTCCCCAACAATCTCTCCCTTTGTCATTGACCTCAACACCCATCAAGAAACAATATACATCTCACCTTCCTTCTCTCTCTTCAAGCACTCTCACAATAGGAATCTTCTCCCCCTTTGACACAATGACAAAGTGGGCACCAACTGATCCTGACCACTTAAAAATAACATCAATATGATAGGACCATCTTATAAAAATAATACAATCTCCCCCTACATTTATCATACCTTTTCTTTACCTTGACAACTTCTTCTTACCACATGCCAACACTCTCTTCCACCAAACACTGAAACCAATGAATAAATAACACACAAAACACTAAAATATGATGGAAATCATCAAGAAACATATGATAGGGAATCCCCCTAATATTTTTGATCAATTTCACCTCCTGAGCATCTTCAGGCATCCACACACCATGAAGAACCACCATATAATCTTACTAGCCTTCTCTCTCAAAAAACATCAAGGATCACAAACAAAAATTCATGCCACTCACCAAATATAAAAAATTATATAATCCAACCTAATAACTCTCCTTGTAATACTCATACCTTTTTCTTTTTAAGAAATAAAACACAAAGCACTCTTCTTTTCAGTAGGCCTATCTAGGCTCGTTGTAGCCCTACCTAGAACTTGCAAAGCCCATTATTTTTAGTAGATACACCTTCAATACTTTAAACTTCATATCTAGAGAATTGTCATATTTCCCATTAATAAAACTAATTTTCAACACCTAACTAATCATTTGCAACATACTTCCTTCACAAACCAACTTACCAATTGATAAAAACTTGAATAACTTGAGAAACAAAAACCTTCAAATCTATGTGAATCATGATTTGATGACCCATTTTTATCATTCAAAAAATTAAGAATCATTATACCTCATATCTTAATAAAAACTACTTTTGTAGCATAGCTTAAAACCCTAGAATCTAAAATCAAATAAAGTCAACAAACCTCCTTCTAGTCAATTCCCTCCTCTAAAATTTATTTCACATCTAGAGACAACTATCAAGCACTTCCAGACCAAAATTTGAAACTCCATACCTTTGGGAAAATTTCCTTCCTATAACCCATTTTAGGCCTACTTGCTCTTAAGCGAAAAGCTGAGAAAAATGAGAGTACTCAAAAATATTCAACTTGACTTTAACATAACTTCAGACCAAAAAAACACCTAGAACACATAAAAAATACGTGAAAAAACCCTTTTGAGCACCAAACTCTTATTGGCATTCCATCAATATTATTAATCCACCTAAAGAAACCCATTTAGATCCTATATTATAGCTCCTTTACAAACCTCTCAAGAAATCTCATGAACTTCTTGTTCCCCCTTAACTAATGGTCTTCTAAGATCAACACAAGTCTATGTACAAATTGGCATTATGATCTTGATCACATAAAGTTTCTTCTTTATAAGAAAGTTGTCTACTAAGAAGCATAGGAAGGGACATCCTACTTCACAATGTCTTAGAATAATGTGAAACTAGGAGTTTCCCATAACTCATAATATTACTTCTCCTCCTTGGTCATTTGATGCTTATAGTTTTTCTTCTTCTTCTTCTTCTTCTTAGTCTTATGATTAATATAAGTAATATTCTCACCAACTACAACATTCTCCTTCTCTTCTATGATTGGATTGACAATATATGGAGACAACATAGATTCATGACATACCTTTTCATCTGAAGAATCCACCTTATAGTTTGAAACCTCATCACTAGGCACAAATGACTAATGTTCCATACATAAAACATGATAAAAAATAACAAGATGTTCACTTGAATCCATACATTCCTTGGAAATATTCTCAACCATCACCTTTGTCTTTTCTATAAGTTTGGTTTCTTTATTCTCAACATCAACAGACAATGAGACATCTTGGCACTCTTCAACTTTTTTAGCTTTCTCCACCATATAAAATAGATTATTTGGACCTAAAAAATCATCATGACTCACACTTTTATCCATTGGTTTTCAAGAATTAACTTTCCTTCTTTCTTTCACTCTAAATAAGATCCTAATTGAACTCATTTTGACTTTATGACCTTTGCTTGTAAAACCTAGCAATGCAGCCAATCTTGTCATAATTGTAGAAAACAATACTCCTTGATGGAAACATATTGTTTCTTACCTTGTTTAGACATAAAATTACAATGTGTCATATTTCATGAAAAATAAAACAATCTCCTTTTTTTGAAGAGGACTCACCTTGTCTAATCTTATGTGGATAATGCTTTTCAAAGTGTCCCACATCAAGATAGTTGAAGCACTTAACTTTGTTCACACCTTTTGACTGATGACCCCCATCATAGTTCCATAAAAAATAATTCATAATAGGTCTCCTTCATTCTCTAGATTTATGCACAAATTCATTACTTGTATAACAATAACCATTTAAACTTTCATACCTCATGTCATTTGGTTGTTTGATCTAATTTATCTTCATTCTGCCAACAACTTCATTCTTTGTCTAATAATTTGTCTTCAAATTATGATTGTCCTTGTTCACATTAGTATTCATATTGTCTTAAGTTATATTATTTTATTCTTATTCATATCCAAGACCAGTTCTATCACGAGCATGCTTTTGACCACTCAAAATATTATCTAGATCACTTGAGCTCTTTTCAAATCTCAAAAATGACTTCACCTTACTAGATGTCTTCTATAACTCAGATTTCAATGACTCATTTTCAATTACATACCTTGAAAATTTATCTTCTTTAGATATTAGGCTTGTAGATAGAATTTCCACTTGACAACTAAGATGTTTGACCATATCTTCATTCTCCTTGGTGTCTTAATTCATTATTTTCTCATACACACTGAATTACTCCTAGTCTTCAAGTTGAGAATTCATCTTCTTGTTAATCTTCTTCTCAATCCCCAATTCTTTAAGAGCATTTATCAATGTAGTCTCATAGTCCACCTCATCTTCATCATCATCATCATCATCATCTAAATCATTCTAAGTATACTCTTTTTTATATGAGAAACTTCCTTCTAAAACCATGAATAGGGATTCATATTTAATATGACCATCATCTTCATCATCATACTCTAAGTCACTATCTTCACTCTCATCTGATGAGCTATAATATTCTTTGGTGTAGAGACTCTTCTTGTTCTTGAAGGATTTCTTACTATTATACTTTCTGAATCCTTTCTTTCTATATGTCTTCTTGTCTTCATCTTATCCTTCACCATGCCCTTCATCATCAATATTCTCATCCTTATGAGGGCACTTATGAGTGAAATGTCTTATCTCTCCATATTTGAAACATTTGAAGGGTAGTTTACCCTTATAATTATATGGCTTGTTTTTTATTTTCTAGTAAGTAAAGCAATTAGTCCATCCTAATCAAAGTTAGATATCTCATCTTCTTTCAGTTTCTTACCTTGGAACTTCTCATTTTGTTTAATTTTTATCTTGAATGCTACTTCCTTCTTTGGTGGTATATCATCATTTATTCTAATATCATAGGCATTAATAGTGTCATTCAATTGATCCATCTTCAATTGAGTAAGATCATAACTTTATTCTATATTAGATACTTTTAGATCAAACTTGTGAGATAGAGATACTTATACCTTTTGAACTATAGTAACCTCTTCAAGGTTCTCTCCAAGACCTCTGATGATATTCACAATCTCATCAACATTCTATAAAAAGGATGCCATAAAATATTCCTCCTTCATTTTAAGACTCTCAAATTATCTTCGATGAGTCTATAACTTTGCCAACTTAACCTTTGAATCTCCTTTATAAATGATATTAAATTTATCCCATGTTTTTTTAGTAGATTTATAATGGATTACCATGGTGAACTTAGTCTCTATAAGACCACAATTAATGGCATTCATTTCCTTAGAATTATTCTCAAGATCTTCTTGTCTAAAGCACTAGATGGAGGAATAGTAGGAGAAACATAACCATCAACAATATATTTCCATACATCAAGCCCTATGGACATAATATATGTCATCATCCTTGCACTCAAAAAATCATAATTAGATCCATAGAAAATCAATGCTTGTTTAGTAGAGAAACCTCCTTGATGACTACTAATATTCTACCTTGGATCACCTTCAAGCTATCAAGCCTTTACTAAAGGACCTACTCTGATATCAATCATTATAGGTACAATCACTATGAGGGGGGGTAGTGAAACAGTGAGTCCAAATAATCCAACTTCAATTTTAAACCTTTCAAAATCTCTTAATTAGTTACCTCAAGCATTCATAAAACATACACATCATTCATAGAAATGAAAGAAATAGATAACGTAAAATAAATCACATAGCACATGAAAAATATGGGAAACCCTATTGGGGGAGAAAACCCACTAGAACTTACAATTGGATTGCTATCCTATAATATAAGAACCAATTTAGACATAAAACAATTTATCAAAGAAATATCATCCCTTATTTTAGTGAGACTATAATTACACAAGGAGATTCTACACCTATTTAGTTGAGGACCCATAATAACTAGACCTTTAATAAGTTTCAACTTACAAGGAGGGTGCAATCCCCTAGATATTGAGCAATGACAATAACACCTATGAATAAATCCACCTTTGAATTGATGTCTTCAACACCTGATGATGGACCTCTAATTATCACTCTTTACCTTCTCAACAACAACTCTATCACCACATCAAAAAAATGACCAAATGGTCATACACATAGACCTCAATATGATCTACTCAACAACTCATCTATTTATCACACTTAATCTCCTTCACCTCTCAACACTTTGATCTAAACCATACATGCAAGCCTCTCTCAAATATAGAAACCATTATCTTTGGTTTCATTATATATAGAGCATTCATGAATATCAATACCCTGGTTTGTCCATTAGGCATGACTTAATCCTAAAGTAATCTCTCACATCAAGACATGACTCAAAATAGTGTTCATAGGTTATCCATAACATCTACAGGTCACCCTTAAGGAACTACACTTTTCAATTAGGCCCTTGTATCCCTTATAGGTCTCATGAATACCCATTCACTCCTTTAGCACTCCATTGAGGAAAATAAGAACACAAGATCATTTCCAAATGTATAGTTCCACTTGACATTACTCCTTAAACTTTATCAAATGATCACAATCATCTCTTCTCACCTTTGTATATGATTAATCAACTTAAACACAAACCTTGTACATAGTAACACCATGAACAAACACACAGTCAACTTCTTAAGCATTGTTAATACTCAAGATAGATTGATCACACCTCTAAAATATATATAGAGTGTCTTTATGGAGTCTACAACACTCTCTAATAGCTAAGACAACATGACACATCAAAACAACATCAACACAAGCTTGAATAATATTATCAGATTACTTATAGAGAAAATAGAAAAACATAACCAACTTTGACCCTTCATAAATTTTATTCTACACACTTTAAAATCTTAAAATCTATATTAATAGATTTTCCTTGGAGTCCTTTATAAGTTTAATTTTTACATCAAGAGTAAATTTTGCTTGTATAAAAAGATATGGCCTAAAAACTAGATACTTGTCTTTCTTTTGTTAAATTTAAATATTTAAATTTAAACGATCATAATTAAACCTTGGTCACTTTACTTGCATATCATGTCCTCCCATATTTAAATTAAATATGCACTATCAATGCATTGTCAATATTATTCAAAATTTAATGCATAGTGTACCACTGAATAAATGTTAAAAATCAAACAATTTAGCTCATCTTGTGCAATCTTTTAATATTGACTCAATGTGAATTGTTGATCTATGCAAATCAATGAGGTCTTTATCATGTGGTGCTCACCATTAGATCTTGCTCAAAACTCCTATGATTATGACACTTGGCACCCTCATGTGCATTTTATACATTGACTCTTTGACTTCTACTTGTACCATTAATATCAATTATTATGAACATCTATGAATCATTAGATCTCCATTTGATCCTAAACTTTAACTTTATGAAGATTTGGCTAAGTATCAGAACCATTGCAATATGATTAGAAGTCCAACTTTAGACCTCAATAAATTTTTCTACACTTAGATGCATGATCTAAATTTTGAACCATATGATTTCATCACATAGGATAATCCAAACATATATCAATCTACTGTTAGAACCTTTGTGTATGCAAGATATTATGTCATTAATTTGCTCACTTAGATTTTTCTACCACATAGCCAATTATGCCTAGAGCTACATAGAAGGTCAATTTTACACAGGCATATCTTTTGATGCGCTTCATTACATGATCTAAAATTTAGTAAAAATTAACTAGGCACAAAACTAAACAAACCCATATGATAAACTTCTCCTAAAACTACAAAAATTGTGAAATATAACACCATCAAAATACCAACTTAGCTTTTCTTATTAAATTACAAATTTGGCAAAGTATGGGAAAACACTATCAAACTACATGGGAGCCCAACTTTACACTTGTATATATTATGTTGTAATTCATCACATGACCTAAAATTTTGTACATAGAAACTAAGCACAAATGTGATCACGACTATATGACCAACTCCCCCTAACTCATCTACACGTGGCAATGGTGATGTCAGTAAATTGTCTACTAAGATTTTTTTCGACTAGACCCAAAATGTTTAGATGAAATTAATGATCAACCATAGAAAATACACTCATGAAAAAAATCACTCAAATCATTCTAAACTTATAATAAGGCCTCTTGCACATCCTTAAATCACCATACTTATCCTTGAACATCTCTAACCATACCAAAATAGAAGATCAACCAGCCATACATCAAGCATACTAGGACAAGTACATTGCACACTTTGTCATTATCACAAAAACTATCAAGGCACTTCATCCACTCACTTGGACACCTCCATTACATCACCATGAAATCATTGACAACTCTTCAATAGAAAGGGTTGGTCCATAGCTCTCTAAAAGGTAAATCCTGCATTGATGAGTCCAAAAATTATCCTCTTATAGGAAAAAGTGCCCCATTTTATTGTGAATGAAGTCTTCATTTTATCTTCCTTATTAAAAATTATCTTATTATAACCTAAAAAACCATTTGGGAAAGACATCACGGTATAACCACTAACATTTGAATCACCTAGTCAACGGATGGGAAAGGATAATTGTCATTTTTAGAATAATTATTCAAGTTCCTAAAATCTATACATAATCTAATCTATCCATTCTAGTTTTTAACTGGTAACATATTAGATACATAGGTAGAATGTGTAATTGGAAAAACTATTTTTGCGTCTAATAATTTCTTGAACTCTTTATAAATCAATCATTCTAAAATATAATTAAGTAGTCTTTTCTTTTGCCTGAATGGTTTACAAGTTTTTTTCAAGGGAATGATATGGGTAATAACTAGAGGATCAAATATCTTCAAGTCTTCATAAGATCATGAAATAACATATTTGTACTTGGTTAGTAAGTCTCTAGTCTTTCTAGACTCTTCATTTGTATATGTTATACCAATGTTTACTAGTAGAGGTTAACCCTGGGTTCTTATGTCAAATATATTATAATCCTTCCCATTTACCTTGGGAAATTTAGTATTTTTAGCTAGATTATTTGTATCAAATAGTATTTTCAAGGCTATTATGCCTTTGGGAATCTTGTTTTCATTTAAGTGTATTATCTTGTCATTAATTCTATCATCATCAAGAGAGTTCTAATTGACCTCATCGATAATATGAGACTCAAAATCTCTTGAGTTGTTCATAAATTCAATGCTTTGTTGGTTATCACTAAACAATTATAGATGATTAACATTGTCAAGTACAAATGGACATGGGACTAATTCAATGTTAAGCCTTTGGGAATATTGGCTTTACATGAGTTTAGTTATTGTTGAAGCTATTTCATTTGCATACCAGTTTCCTTATCCAGGGATTGAAATAATATTTAAACCATCAAAATATTTAATCAAGTCCCATACTCTAAACTTGTATTTCTTTAGATAAGATAATTTACATTAATGTTTGCTTCTAAATTGATTGACTACCAGTTCAGGATCACCATATACTAGTAGTTATTTGACCTTATGTTTGATAACAAATTGTAGTCCTAATATCAATAATTCATACTCTACCAAATTATTAGTGCAAGGAAATAGAAGTTTGTAAGAGGCATTATATTCTTTCCCAATGGGATTGACTAAAACTATTCCTACTCTAGACTCATATTTGCATCTAGCACCTTCAACATATAATTTCTAAAGTCCAAGAATAACATGAGAGTCTATATAATTACATACCTAAGAAGTGTCAAGGATGTACACCCCTAAATCAAAATTAACCAAATTGACCCTTTAATTGGATGCATTATATTCAATTATCATATTATTCATATTTGGTTCTATTTAATTCCAAATTTGATTATGAACTCCCCTTCATGATAACCACATGTGAGAACAATCAGTTGACATGTATCCATTAAAAGCTTCAGTCCAATATCTATTAAGCAACATCCTATAAGCATCTAGAATGTCCAAAACTTTAATATAAATAAATTATTGCACTCTTGGTTTTAAATCAAGCTACATATGCACATTTAATAATTTAATAATCACTTTAACTCTAGATTTGTCTAATTGAGTCACTATTCTATCAAAATTAATTGGAGTTAAGCCAAGATTTTTCACAAATACTTTTTCACATCATATTTGTAGATGCAACTAAATCTCACAAATAATTATGCAAGTTATTACCAAAAATTCTAATTGCTAGTAAAAAAAGTGGAACCTCTATTTCATTCTTATACATCACAAGATTTGCATTTTTAGGTTTATATGATTTACTAGGTTTTTTTAGTTAAATATTATATCAATAAATATCTTTATTTAGTTATTTGAGTCAATTCATGTAATGTGATATTATATTTAATTTTATTCATATAATATACTATTTTTTACCCACTCTTGGTAGAATAACTAGATGAATCAACATTATCTCTAGTGTTACTTCCCTTTAGAGGATCTGGATTTTTATCTGCTTTATTATTAGGAGGATTATCAAAATTATTTGGTGGAGTATAAATTGTCATTGGTTGATTTTATTCTATATTACTCAATGGATAAGTCTTCTTGAAATACTATTGAAAATCATGAATCTCATCTGAAGTATCTTCAAGTTCATTCTCATCTTGGAATGGAAAATCAAGGGTCCCCACCATAATAGTTGTTTGAGAATATTTAGATGTCTTATAAGAACTAGATTTCCCTATAACATCATCTATTATAATAAAAACTTCAAATATATCTAATTCATCTTGAAATACTTTAAAATCATTACAAAATTCTACACAGTCTAACTCACCATGTTTTGCAATTTTATGAACCTTGCAATAATTAGTTAAATTTACATACCAAATGTTTATTTCAGGTATTTTTTACTTGTCGATGATTCATTATTATTGTTGTTGTTTCTATTGTGAGACCTATTCATAGGTATATTTAAATTTTGATAAGAATAGTTTATGTTGGAACTTTCCCTAGTATTACCTACCTATTGTTGTAACCGAAGAAAGTCAGTGCTTAGTTTTTAAACCTTTTTAAATATGGATTAATTTTCATTCTAAGGTGCCTTTGAATTATGGACTTAAGTACTAATACTATCTATTAGAACAATAGCTCATTGATATTGTGGATGGGATCCACTTTTAGAGTTATTTACTAGTCCTAGATTCTAACTAGGATGAGCATGATATAAAGGCAACTAGTTTGAAACTAGCATTTGATTCAAAGTAGGCATGTTTTGATTAGAATTTATAATGAAATTCAATGTAGGAAAATTAGGATTGATATTAGGAATGGCATATGTTAATTGACCTTGGGGTTGCATTTTACCACTAATTTTCATAGCTTTAACATAGGCCAAGGTTAATGTATTTATGACACCAATGGATCCTTTCATAAATAAATAAATCATTGGATCTAAATCATCCTTATAAATCTATAAGCTAAAGCTTCATTAGGCCTATAAGAAGCTTTAGTTTTAATAAACATCTTTTAAAATATAACATTGAAAGCTATAATGGTTTTATTTGAATCTATCTTCATAATAGTGAATTTTTGATATAAAACACAAGGACTAATGACCTTTCCAAAATGATTGATGAAATAATTTTTGAAATCATTCTAGTTGAAGATGTCATTTTTAGGAACCAATCATATGTTGCATATCTAAAGAGAAAATTAAACAATCTATAAATAACATATTCATGAACATTTAACAATCTTAAGGTAATTTTCAAAGACTTGATATGTTCTTCAGTAGTAACAACATCTGAAGGAATAAATGAAGGTAAATATTTCCCAAGATTTATTGATAAGTCATGTACCTAACTAGGCACATTGATATAAGATCTAGCTAGCTAAGATGTACCTTGATAAGGATTGAATGCAACAATAGAAATAGGTGAAGTAGGTTGAGATTTATAAATTCCATGATTACCTTTATCTGCTCTTGTTTTCCTATGAAATTTTAAGAAAATAAGAGGTAGCCATGTCTTAGACCTTGATCTAGTTCATATTCATGGCAATTCCAGCTTGTAAAATTTAATTTCTCTACAAAATATAATGTAGAAATTTTATCTTTGCAAAGACAAAGGATATTTAGCTCAAAATTTTCAAATAATAATCTAATTCTCACAAGTAATTAGATTTACATGTTTAGATTTCAAATTTCAAGTAATATTTGCATAAAATCATATAAATCTTTTAAAGGATGACTATATTTAACTATATTAGCTGAAATATACCTTTAAACTTGTCAATATCAGTGATTTTTACACCAAATTACTATCACTAACCTTAGACATGCCAAATTCATAAATCTTAAGTGATATTTGCAACAATTTCACAAAAATCTTCAAAGAAAAACAATCTTTAGCCAATTAAGCCTAAAGACTAGTCTAAAACCATGAATATCAGTGATCATTACACAATTCAATCTATTAAAAGACAAATCAACAATGGATAAACTAATATTTGAATCAAATTCACTAAAATCAACTAAAGATACTTCAATTTCACAAATATTTAGCTCAACACCCTCTTTCTAGTGCCAATATAATTGACCTGTTGATACATGTAAGTGTAACATAGGGTTCTCATAGTGTTGAAAACACTTATAATTTTAATATTAAAATAATATTTTGCATGAGTTGTTGGTTGTTATCTTCTTGAGATCTATGGTGTAGTACCAACCAAGCTATTTGACTGCTCATAAAATGATTATGTAAATGGTTGTTGGGAGAAACCATGGTCTTGAAGCCTTTTATGAAAGATGAAAGTTATCTTTAGTAATTATAATGAAAAATTATCAAAACCTAAATTCTAAACCCTAATCAAACATGAATATTTACAATGAAAAATTAATCTAAAATGATTTGATCAAAAAATGAGAAAATAGATAGGGTAGGGTAGAAAAGAAGGATGCTTTTGTTATGAGTTCAAACATCATGACTAATATTAAATTTCATCAAAAATATGCAATTCAAACCATCATATGACATGAAATTACCA
Organism: Torreya grandis; assembly: GCA_037957365.1. Classification (NCBI taxonomy): domain Eukaryota; kingdom Viridiplantae; phylum Streptophyta; class Pinopsida; order Cupressales; family Taxaceae; genus Torreya; species Torreya grandis. Next base: position 383,666 of record JARHVA010008329.1, read on the forward strand.
GAATTATAGATCCTATCATATACTAGGCAAATGTCTAAGGATATTTTAAACATGTATATTAGAAATCAAATTCACTTTAAAGATTTAGTCAAACAATAATATTGCATTAGCACATCTTCAAGAAGATTAATAAAATTGAAATAAATCTAAAAATTTTTATTCAACCTAGCATATGGTCAAATTGACTAATTTGCATTAACATATGCACATATATAAGTCATAAAAGCAATTCAAATCTAAACATTAAACCATAAAATTGAGGAAGCAACCATGATAATAAACAAAAAAATATATGAGACAATATTTCAAAAATCCACTTGCTTGAATTTCTTGCTCCTAAATTTACACAAAAAAATTTGTGTTAAAAACTTCCTTCCTCTTTACAATGACAATACCTCTTTTTATAGGCAACCTATGAGTTATGGTGGTCAGTCATTATCAAATGAGAATTAAACAAGTGTCTAGGACAGTTATCCTCCTACAACATTATAGAACCAATGACACTTTTCACATATGACTAACCTCTAGGTCATGTTCATTACACATTGCACATGATTTTACAAAATAGAATATTCTTTTTAGAGGATTTACATGTTCTTTATATAAAATAATATTATATGTCAACACAATTGACCTTGAGACACCCTTGTATCTCCAGCCTTTTCCTTTTGTGCTATAATATTCATATATTTGTCATATTATCCATCAATAAATGTGAGATTGATGACTGGTTCATGAACAACTCCTTTTCTTTCCCCACCAAATATTTGAAGACCTTTATAGCTCTATCCATTGATTCTTTGATACTCCTAGGATTACTAATTTTCTCATATGTTGATAGGATCATGTCCAAGATATGTTTGTTGTTATCCCCTATAGTGCCTTTTCTTTTATTCTTGACCTCTTGGATGAACTGTGTAGCTCTGTGTTGGAACTCTTCATCTATTATCAAGCTAATAAGACTAAGGATGGTTGGATCCTTGATCAAACCTCCTACTATCTTAGCCATTATACTTTCTAATTACTTGAAATCATTTGAAATCCCTTCCACAAATTTAGACCACTTATTCATATCCTTGATCTACTCCATCAATATTATCAAATCCATATTCAAATTTGATAGGTTGACTATTTTGAGCTCAGGAATCTGGTTCTCTATTAATATCTTGATCAATGCCTTTATTTTATTACTAGAAACTTGTCATTGATTGACTTGGTTTATAGTCATGGAATGTTTTTTATTCACCATGTCAAATTTATAACTCATTATTTTTAAATAAATGAATGTATCATAAATATTTTGTTCAAAATTATTGACAATATATAGTGGGACTAATAGAATGGATTGCTCTTCTAGACTACTCTTCTCTTGTTTTAAGTCCTTTAATGTCAGTTTGTAACCTCTCTGCTTGAGATTAATCTAGATTTAGGACATATTAATATATGGGATCCTCCCTTAGTCCATGTCTTTTCTTTTTATTCAAATGACAAAATTCTCCACCTTTTGATGTAGAACGTCTCAACCTCCTCCTATAACCACTATTTCAGTGACCCTTTGTAATCCTATAGAAATTGGATCATATCTAACCCCAAATAAAGATTGGCCCATTTTTTTTGTTAGTACCTTTGATTGTATGTTAGTTGATTGACTTGGAATAGCCAATCTCCTTACTTATTCATCTTTTGATGCAATGATATAAGGTTTAATTTCTTATTACATAGATATGTTTATAGTCTTTATTATGGCCCTTAGATGATAGGTATTAGGAATCCCATCCAACCTTGGTTCATATATGAACCATTCAAGTATAAATGGTCCATATATTGGATTATATTGACTAAAGAGATTCATCTCTTTCAAAAGATGAGTGATGGACACTTTTAGTTTCTTATATTTTGAGACAGCTGTAGTCTTATCTTTCTTCTTGGGAGGATCCATGATCATTAAGTACAGGGACTTCTCTTTTCCCTTTTCTTTCTTAGATTCTTCAACATTGTCTTCCTCTGCATCTAAATCTTATTCATATGTCATGGAAAGTATTTTAAGTGCATATTCAATAGATTCATGGAAATCTAAAGCTATCATGTGAACCTCCTCTTGAGCCAAATCTTGCTCTATTATTCTAGGGGATTCATGAGATGATGAAATTAAAGGGAATTCCCTAGGTCTCCTCTATTTTATCCAATGTTTTGATAGTACATCTAATGGTATAAGCCTAGAATAATTAACATATATTATATGATATTTTTTTGGGCCTAACTACCATCTATATTCCATCTTTGGGTCTCTTTGAAATATGGACTCAGGTTTTATATTGTGCTATTTCAATCTTGTAGCAACTTCATATTATGAAGCATCCTTGGTGTATACAAAGTCAAATTTACTAGGTTAATGCTCATAGGGAATAATTGAAATACCTTTGATTCTCAAATGATCCTTTATTCTACCATATATATCCCATTGTATATGATCATATATTTGGAGGTTGAAGGAAGGCCTATGTTTTGAAGCAGTTTCAATGTGATCCCACTATCTAAAAATAGTTTTGCTAATTATCATGGGAAAAATATGTATAAGTCCCTTATTGTTAGTATTTCAAATTCCATCTATCCCATTGAACAATTGATATACAATTTATTATTCTACCAATTTTTTATGTATATGAACTGACAGTTTGAGAGGTACAATTTGGGTTCTTTTCACTCTTGTAACTGTACAATCAAGATATATCCATATGTCCCCAATTGTGTCAATGGATTTATTGATTAGTGGACTTATCCTCATCATGGGAATACCATCAATATATTGGTTCAAGGTAGGGTAAACATAGTCATAAATAAATTAGATATGGTCTCCATACTTATAAATTTAGAATTTAGAATAATATTGAGACATAATTTGGGTACTATTAAGAGACCATTCTATTTGGTTAGGGATTTTAGTGGTGGAACATAGGGTATCTAGTAGATATAATATCATGTAGAATTCATTTATCTTCTTTTTCTTAATCCCATAATTCTACCTACTTAGGGAAATGCTAATGATTTCACCTAAAGGAGGGACTACCATTTCCTCAATGATGAAATAGACAATAAGCACCCATATTTGTTCAAAAGGTGATGTATGTACAACTACATATAGTTTGTTTAACATCATCATGACCATTGTAACCCAAGGTCTAAATTGACTCACAGGGATTTTCTTTGTAGGATCAATAATGACCTTGTTAACAACTTCTAACCACTTTGCTAGGATATCCATCATGGAATGTTTTTGGGCCCATGTATTAATGAAAGATAGGTCTATTTGGGGCCTAGGAAATTTTTAGTAAGACTCATAAGTATTAATGTATTTTTCATTAGACTAGGTTCATGAATGAGCATCCCCTTGTCAATATTAGCATCTTTGAAAATAGGACTCATGATATCAATACAATGTAGTACCTCTAGTTTAACAGAAACATAATGGATTCCATTTATTTGAATTTCCATGATGTCATCATAGATTATCTTTACTAGAAGTAACTTATCTTCTTCTTTGGTCAAAATCCTCTAGTTCTTAATTTTCCAAAACAGATTTGAACAATTATTATCTCTAGTGTTTAATAAGGATGTTATGAAATTTGCATCTTTCAAAAACCAGACTTCTATGTCTGATGAAAGGTATAATTCAATTGATTTATTTGAATTAGCTCTGTATGTTTCCATTTCTATGACTAATAAAATTATCTAATTGGGAATGATAATTTAACTTTTTTGACTATCTGGTTGGACTCCTTGAACAATTTTAATCACCAGACTCCTTTTTTAGCTCAAATTAGTAAATGCAAAATAATGTATGGTTTTTCATATGTTTTAGGGATTTTTTAAGGTTTAAATATATATTTGATGGTGGTAATTGAGTTTAAAACATGCACTTTTATGAATTATATCATATTTGGATGTTACATTTATACATTTGCATGCTCGAGTCCACAAAATATTTAGATATAATGTGTTTACCTATGTGGCACCTCTTTGTCTTTATGATTAATTAATTTCAAAACATGACCATTATCATTTTGGACACATGTCATCATCTCATGCCTCCTAGATATTATTCGAATTTGCTTTGTTGATCTCATCAATAATCTTCTAGCCTTGACTTTTGATGTGACCTTTGATTTTTTATTCGAGCCTCCATGATCATGCCACTTGGTATCTCCACATGTTTGCTATGCACCCTATTGATATTTACCATTTACTTAATGATATGATGCCACATGGTACCATAATATGTAATCTAGGATCTTTGACTCCTTGACTCGCTTTACACCATTGATACTTATCTACAAGATTAAACATGAGTTGTTGATCTTTGATCTATATAATCAAATTCATGCCATTAGTCTGTTAAGTATATGATTAAATGTGGGCCATCAATATTTGATCTATGTACCATATTAAATGTAGACCATTGATATTTATCTAATTATCCATGAGTGTGACACTTTTTACCATCACATTCGATCTTAGGATCCCTTGACATGTTGACTTCTTTCTCACCATTATATCTATATCTACACTATTAAACACACTCTATTGATCATCGATCTTGACTTTTTTGACCTTAGCCTTTAATGCATATTATTGATCAAGATTTGTATATAGAAACATGCATCGTAGATTTTTGATCTAGGAGCTTCGACTTATTGACTTCAAAGATCATCCACATATCATTGATCTTAGATCAGATCTTCCAATATTTTACCACTTATCAGTCCCATGTTGAATTCATAAACGTGAATAAATAAAATAAATAAGTGTTTGGGATATATAAAGACTTAGGGAAATTTTAGACTAAGGTTTTACTGAATTAATAAACTCAATTAAAACTTAAGTTAAAATTAAGCTATGTTTAAAATGTAAAAAAATGACCCATGGAAATATATGAATCTATTTTACTAAAAAATTATGTTAAAGTAATTTAGATTAAAGTTTTAAACATTGTTTAAACTTGGATTCAATTAATCAAGTAGGACTAAATGTTAGCATAACGTTCTGAATGTGACCATATTAATTAACTGACTAAGGGTCAAATTAACACTGAAGCTTAAACCCATGAACACTTGTTCATTCTAATGGAGATCCATGGATCTTGTAACATGGAAACACATGATAAAAATGTTATCAACATCAAATCAAATAAAATAAAGCTTATGTACTAACATGCCAATGTAAGTTAGATCAAAACATGATATTCAATAATGAATTTTGATCAAGTCGAATGCAAAATTGAACAAGGGTCCTCATTTTTCATAAATGGGGGTACATTGACCTCAATAGCTAATAATAATTAACACATAAATAATAAATACTCACATTAATTTTTAATAATAAAAGAGCAATTTCAACTTAAACAAGCAGTCTTTTTATTAAAATTTGTACACTAAGGATGGTTTCTTTCCCACAAAAATTATGGAATTTCTTGTTTTTCTTCTTCTTTTATACTTTCTCAAGTTATTATCATGTGGATTTGGTTTTTATAAATTTTTTACAAGTGACTAAACTTGTTTTTGTTCTCAAAAATATACCAAAGACTTCTCAACAATATACCAAAGACTTCTCAACCTCCTCAATGACTCATTAAACATGCCCTATTTAGTCCTTTCCCTATGTTTTATACATCTTAACATGACTCAAAAGATAGTTGAAAAATTTTAAACTTGGAATAATGATTTAAAAAAATATTAAACACTTATTTGGACCCTCTATACTAATAACACATGGTTCAAGACCAATAAAACATTCCTAAAAGCTTCAAACTCTTCAAAATATGCTCAAAATTTGAATTTTGATTTTTGGCAAGAAAACTTCAAAGTGATGTTAAATTGACCAAAAATGAAAATTAAGTCTAATCGTGGCCTCTTATTGAATATATAATACCTCCTAATTCCTCATAGGACCTAAAAAAACCTTATTCACTCTATGTATTATGTTTCACCTTCATTAGACTCCCAAATTTGAAATTGCTCATCAGCTTTAGCTCTTGAGTATTCTTTTACTTATCATCTTTAAATCCAAATAATTTTGATATATCTTCTTATTCTCTTCAATAGTATTCTGTATTCTTGTCTCATTCCATCCTAAATCTCAAGGTCTTCTTGATTGATGTATACCTAATTTGATTTCACATATACATGCACTTAACTATACTTTGGTACATTTACCTTGAAATTTGAACTCTCTTTGAATAAATATCCTCTTTGAAGTTTTAATAATAAAATGAATTATAAAATTTAGGAATTGATTATCACAAAGCATAACAATCCCCATTCTCTCTACTTGTATCCTTTGTATGATTGTACTTCCTACAAAACTAGATTACTCATTTCTATACCTTTCATCCTCAATTTCTCCCTATATTTATTTGATGTAACTACACATAAAATAAACACATTTAAGATTTTTTTTTATTTTTGCATTTAAAGCCCATTCTTAATCATCAAGATGACTACCAAGTTGATAGCAGCCAAGATAAATTGTATAAATTTTTTCTCCTTGTTATTTTGTTTATCTTTATTTTCTTTATATGGGTTTTTATTACTTTGTCATTATCCTCAAATGAATGAATCTATACCTAAATTATTTCTTTTCCTTGAAAAATTCTATTCTCTCCTCCATAAGTACTTTTTATTCTTCCATAACATAACCTACTATGAATACTCTTCATTTATATTGTTTGTAACATCACTTGGAGGTTTATTAAGCAATAAAACATTTTCTTCCTTCAAGACAACATCTTTTTCTTTACTCTTATGTTATCCACTCATTAAATTTTCTTCTCTACTTCCCTCCCTAAAAATCTCTTTTGGAAAATCAACTCCTTCATTAAACTCCTTTGAATAATATATAGTTTTTATTGGCAATAATTCACTTAACAACTCATTAATCATAATATTCTCATATTAAAACATAGTAAAATCTGATTTTCTAAAGGTAATTCAATTAACTCAATGTCTGCAAAAATTTTCTTTAGCTTATCAAGCAATGTACTTTTAGCTTCATCATCCTTCAATAACTTTTTGTTACTTATCATCTATATCTTATTAATGGTTTATGTTTTTAGATTAACTTCATCCTTTAATAGTGAAAAAATGTGTCTTATTTCATCCTTGTCAAATGCATAAATATTGTTTCTTCCTTCATTAATTTTTCTTTTGTTAAATTACCAAGGTCTTACTAATAATACATTCCAAACATCCATGGGTATTCCATCACAAAGTACCTCATCTTGATAGATGCATTTCTTAAAATTTACCTTGAACTATTCATTGACTAATAATTCATGTGATTTATATATCCTTGACACCTTGTAAGGAGTATGACGGTTAAAATTATCTAAACATACCTTATCAACCATCTCTATTAACACTAGATTATCAGTGCTACCACTATCAATAATAATTTTGTAACACTTTCCTTTTGAATTATAAGTGGTTATAAACACAAATTTCCTTTATATTAGCTATTTGAGTTCCTTTTTTGGTTTGATCAAGATTATATTCATCAGTAATGATCATCCTACACTTTCCTCATATTTAGCTTGTATAAATTGATTAGTATGGATATCTTGAGGATAATTTTTACAATCATAAGATCTATGACCATATTCATTACATCTAAAACACTTATCCCAAGATAATCATTGTTTATCTTTTGAATCTGATGTTCTTATTTTTTATGAGTGGCTTTATATTGGGATTTGATATTGAATTGGAGTCATGATTTCTCTTTCTTCATGAACTTGATCATGTTTTTTCTAACCTATGAAATTTAAACCTTTGTCTCTTTGTTTCTTGGATAACTTCTCCTCTGCTTTGAGTGAATGTTGATAAGCATCCTCAACTAATCTTGGAGATAGTAAGTTGATTTCATATTCTATGCTAAACTTTATACCATTCATGTAACATTGATACCTTTCCCACATATTTTTCTATGCAACCCCATTATAACAAAATTTTATAGATCTTCAATATAGGCATCACATTCTTTTCTTTTTGCCTTAAATTATGAAGTCTCTTGAATGATTGTGTATTGTAATCTCTTAGCATGAATTTGTATTTTAACTTAGATACCATTATATCCCATGATTTAATATTTTTATTTATTCTCTTTCTTATATCATCATGAATTACATCCCACCATAATCAACCTTATCCTTTTACTCTTGTAACAACAAATTTGACATTTTTATCATCCTCTACTTTCTCATTTTCAAAATACTTGTCCATGGATGTAATCCAATCAATTAGTTATTATACATTAATAATTAATTCATACATATGAAATTTTAACTAAGTTTTATAGATTACCTTCATGATTTCCTTTATAATCCTTTCTTCTACACTTTCATTTTTTTTTAATATCGTCACACCTTCTTGTGGTTCTTCTTCATCATCACTTAGGTAACCTAATTTATTTCCCTTTATTTTTAAAATATCAATTTATTGTAAAATATCTTGAATATTCATCATATTTTTCATTAATTCCTTTATTATTGGTTTCCTTCTCTTACCTTCTCTAGAACCTCTAATTTTGAGTGTGATCCTTACAAACTTCTTTTTTCACAGCATGTTATCCTTTTTTTTTTAAACTTTCCTTCACAATATTCTATTTAACAACCTAATTTATTCCATATTGGGTCACCACATATTAAAGTACAACCAAATATTCCTCTTTTACTTTGACATTCTGAGCTCTGATACCAAAATGATGTGGGGTCTTACCAATTTAAATTCCTAGGTCCTTCTAGATAATAAAATAGTTTTTACATGGATAATATTTTGGAAATATTCAAAACCTAAAATACTAAATGGATTCTATTTAGACATGTAAAATTATTAAAATGAAAAAAAAAAATCCTTTGATGAATTACAATCTAAAATTCTTGACTTCTTTCTTGATCTACCTCAACAAGGCTACAAAATAATTAGGCCTCTACTAGGTTTATATGTTATTTTTTGGGTATAAATTTCAATTACCATACATAAGGATTATTTGGTTTCTTTACTTTATATTCAATGTAAAAAAACACCCTTTAAGGGTTTTAGACTCCCCTTTTTACCCAATCCTGATTGTTGGGTTAAACAAGGCTACTAAGGGCTACAAACCTTTAACTAGATTACAAGATTCAAATAAGAAATTAGAAGAAAACCACTCACTCTCCTCACATTTATGACTTCATTATAGCCCCATTAGTGTGAAATAAGACAAATTTCAAGGTTTTCACTTGTTTAGGTTATAGTTGCATAAATTGAAAAAAAGGGCTATTAGGTCTATTAGAAAGATTTTAAATAAAAAAAATTGATCCTCCTAAGATTTGAAGGTTTAATTAGTCATAAAAAATTTAATTTGACTTAATTCACAAATTATTTCATCATTATAGGCTTATATTTTCTTAAAAACATCAAAATAGGATTTCTACGCTTTAATAATTAGAGATGGAACTTTGGTCTGGACATAAATTTTGATTTACTTACCCAAACGACTTGAATTTATTTTATAATTTATAATACATTAAAAAAAATTATCCAAAACCCTTGAGATATTTTATTGGTTAAAATTAAAATGTATTCAAATTTATCTAAATTTTGACACCTTAGATCTATTGACATAGTATTATAGGATGAAAGAATACAATTAAGAGAATTTTTAAATTTAAAGGATATTTCTTGATTGTTGAGGATGTATATGCGATATAGATACTTAATCAAACCTTGATCACCCACTCTTTAGTAGTTATTTTCCATGAATGATGATAAAACATCACTTCCACAGTCCTCTTTTGTCTAACATACTCCCAATATATCCTACAACTATAATCTTATGTAAATTCATCATGATTATAAGACATAAAACATAAATAATGCATACTTTCACATAAGTTATCAATTATACATGTGAGATTATGACTTAAAAAATGAGTCTTTTAATTAAATATATACACACAACAAATCTACAAGTTCTTGTTTTTCTTTATTTATGATTTCTCAAGTTCCTTCTCACGTGGATTTGGTGCTTATCCATTTTTTAAAAGTGACTCAAACTAGTTTCATTCTCAATGATATACCAAATAATTCTCAAACTCCTTAATGACTCATTAAACATGCCTTATTTAGTCCTTTCCCTATGTTTCATACAACTTATCATGACTCAAAAACATAGTTAAAGAGTTTTAAACTTGAAATAATGATTCAAAAACCTATTAAACACCTATTTTGACCCTAAGGACTCCTAACACATGGTCTAAGACCCATAAAACATGTTAAAAATATTAAAACTCTTCTAAATATGTTCTAAATATTAATTATACTTTTTGGTGAGAAAACTTGAAAGTGGTACTAAATGGATCAAAAAGGACAATTGAATCATAAGTATGGCCTCTTACTAACTATCTGATACATGCTAATTCCATAGATGACCTAAATAAAAATTATTGAATCTATGTATAATGATGCACCTACATCATTTTTACACACACACACACACACATTCATGTATGTATTTATGTATGTGTTTTTGTACAGTATAAAAACACATACATGAATGTGTGTGTGTGTGTGTGTGTGTGTGTGTGTGTGTGTGTGTGTGTGTGTGTGTGTGTGTGTGTGTGTGTGCACGTGCGCGCGTGTGTATGTGTGTGAATATGCATGCTTGAAACCTTACTACCCACTTAATTTCACTACTTTATGACTAATAAGATCCCCTAAGGGTGAGGTGAGAGCATATAATTTGTTATTTTTAGTAGAACATTAATAAAAATTAAAAATAGTAATTCAAAACTAAAAGATAAAAAAATATTGGATATGATCTTATACATGACTAACATCTATGGTAGTTACATAGCTAACACTTGGCCCTTACAAAATGACTTGGCAGTTTCTTCACAATGCAAAACCTATAAGCTTTCTAAGGTCATAAATTGTGCATATGAACTCGAAATGAGATTCCATTATTTTTTAAAGTGTGTAATTTTTTGATAATAATAAAAAAATTTAGTTACATTATACTTTGGGTTTTATTTTTCATGCCATTTGTAATTATTCCATAAAACTTATAATTTTTAGGCCTTTAACTTATGTAGCCACTTCCTGGATTGTAATGATGGCCAAGAAACTAAAATAAATCACTTGAAACCATGTTTTAACCTAAAAATAATACCTTATAGTAAATTTTATGATTTTTAAGTGTTTAGATTATATCATATCAAAATGATAAAAGGATTGACTAGTCCACACAAACATACACTTACTATTAGAGGTTGATCCCAAATTGCTTGTACCAATTTAATGATATAAAATAAAAAAATACATAATTAAACTATAATTTATTAAATTTTAAAGGTTTATTAAAATAATTAACATTAAATATTATTTATTTAATCCTATATTAATCAATATCTATCCTTATAAGGGGTGTAATGGTATATGTTCACTAAAATGTGAAACCCTGAGGTTGAACAAAAGAAAAATGTTGCTTCACCAAAATGCATATAGATAAGTGGATTTAAACTAAATGTTATTAATAAAAATACCAAGTTTATTTTATCCCTAATAAAATAATATAAAAAGTCTAAAAAAATATAAAAAATAATAATTAACCCGAATAATTAATTCCAAGCCCATAAAAATGAAAATACATATGTTTATCTTATTTTATTTGATGATTTCATGACACTCCTCAGAAGGTGACAATATTTATGTGTGTTTAAATGTGATAGGGAGATAAGATACATAATATATAATTAATGATGATAATAAAATCTTGTCCATACCATACACTTATGTTCTCTATTAGAGCCCAAAATGTCCCATGATATCATAGAGTTTATGAAGAAAAGGGTTTATGAAGTAAAGAGTTTTAATGTTTGCCTTGAAACATTGAATGTGTAAAATCCAAAAAATTACCATTATTTTTTGGGACCCCTATGATAATAATTCACAAATCTTCCAAGGGATAAAAATAGTTCCGATGAACATCATAAGGTTTCTTATAATTTTAATAATTCATTTTTGGTCTTCTTAATATGGTTCTTTATGCCCATGCTCCATTAGTTTCCTTTTACCATTATATTCAATTTAATTTTCCCATTCAAATTCATTTTAATGGTTTTAATGAATTCTTGGTTAATTCCATCTTATGGTCACAACCTTCCTAGGCTTACTTTCTAAAATTGATGTTTGAATGTGGCCACTTTCACAAACCTGAATCTAAATTTTGCTTACTATATTACTATTTTTCATGTCCACTTTCATATCTAAAATATCAATGGTAACTCTATAAATGTTTCTTATGTTTTCCATTTGTGTTCCTAAGTTTGGGTTCACAATTAACTACTAAGTAGTGTGGTAACATCAACATGTAGTCTACCCATGAATCACAAATATTTAAAATCCCATTTGAGATTCATATAAATTACTTATGGACATAATAGAGCTTAATTATGGGTCATGGTTCACTTTGTCAAAATGTTGGTCTTACACACATGAGGTACTTGTTTCGATCCCAAGAGCAAAAAAACTTGTGACTTAAAGAAATGGCGACAAAGGACGGAAGCATGGATTTGAAGATAATTTAGAGTAGATTAAATAGTGTGATGGGTATGAATAAATGAAAAGGGACTCCATGAGATTAATTACTATGTGGCTAATTGGAAACATCCACATGTCTCATCCTTACTACCCAAAAATTGGAAGATATAGAATGAATCCAAGGTAACTCCATGTAATATATGGTGCATGGTCAAATGGATGGTTCCACATGAATAAATAAAAGGATGAAGATATGAGTTCTATATGATTATTAGACATGAAATATTATTTTAATTGAGTATAATCTAGCTATGAATATCATGTGTCACTAATCAAGTTATGTTAAAAGGAAAAAAATAAATCAAACATAATAAAACCCACATATTTTTGTGGCTATCAAGGTTCTTAAGTGAAAAGGTAGGTTTGTGAGGACTATTCCATATTACCAAATAATAAGTTCCATATTACCAAATAATAATTACCATGTGTTTCATATGTGTATAATTTAGAATATTAGATGAAGTAATAAATAATTACCATGTAGAGGGGTCATAAAATGTCATGTAGATTGGGATCAATCATAGTTTGTAAGGAACAAATTGTAGGTGTAAAGTGTAGGAGAAGATTTATATACACCAAATAACTAGTTTTTGAAACTTGTCATACTTTTAATTTTTCAAAACCTACACCATGATGCCATACTTCACCCCAATAAGGTGTAAAATGGGATCATAAGGAAGAATCAAGAGTCAAAGTGCACAAAAGTCATAGAATTCAATTTCTACACTACACCAAAGTGAATAAAGGAGAAAGGAAGGGACATAAACCCATAACAATAAATAGGATTAGTTAGTAACCACACCCACCCACAAGATAAAAAGGGGATTTTGAAGAGATTAAAGTTATATGTGAACACCATTCATAATGACCACTAAATGGAAACCATATTTCATAAAGTGATTGGGCATGGAAATATAAAGGGAGAATTTGGGTAGTGGAATACATGAAGCTATGGATAATATTGGGTGGCACACGGGTGGTTGAGATATAATGATTAGTTTGTATTAAATTTGACAACCATATCCATATGAAATGCCCATTATTTTGTCATAGTGAGCACTTGAAGGTAGAATTGGAAGGGAATTATTTTTCCATCATATCTCAAGTTATAAAATCCTCATTTATAAAATTTGGTCTTGAGAGAAAGGTATATTTAATTTATAATTATTGATCTCACGTATTTGAATATATTTTTTATATTTATATACTTGTTCACACTTTAATTTATCTATATTTATGCTTCCAATGGTGAATTAATATTTCAAATAATAGATCTATCACTGAAGTTAATAATGTGTTTGGACGTGTAGTAAATTATGGAGGCTACCAGGTGTCATGAATCACCCCATGATGAAGTTTTTAATAATTCACATAATTTACTAGATGATTGGTGATTATTTATAAAAATTATAAGTTAGATCTTATGTCAAGTGTCACAATAAGAGTTATTACTCCATATTCCTAAATTAATGTTATAACACATGCTTCATGAGGCACATTATTATTTTTCAATGTGATACTTTATGCTTATTTCAATATCAAATTTTAACTATGAATAACCTAATCTTATGAAAAAAATGATTTGTCAAAATTTTATAATATCACAAGTGGCATATTCTTTAGTGAATTAGATATTTGTGGACACTTTGAAAATGATGCCCCATGGAGTGGTTTGAATAATTTTTTAATTTGTGAAGTAAAATAATTATTTTATTATGGGGTGAATCACTCTAATGTAGACACATGTATTCTATAATATCAATGATTATAAATCATCTAAAATAATCTTGAGTGGAGAAGGGATAAATTTTATAAATTGATGAATATATCCTTCATCTTGATCTTTTGGCTATGGAACAAGCATATGGTCTTTGAGTTATGAGTCTATCTAATATTTATGTCTTTTCCAGTGAAATCCTCACATAATCAAAACAATGTTATATTTTCAAATAGATAAATATATCTTTATAAATGGTTTGATATCATAGATGTTGTTATTGTTAATTTATTATGAAGTTATGAGGCCTAATGTGTTACCATGATATCTAATTAAGTTATAAAAAACATTTTGATGCATTAGTATCTTCATTTTTTATCTAAAATATATTTATAAATTTATGTATTTTATTTTTTTATGTGTTTTAATTTTGAAAGGTAGAAAACTATTTTTTGTTGTGTCAGAGTTTCCTATTTTTTGTTAATTTTTAATTCTAAGTGATCTATAATGCATCAATATAATAAAAAAAGAGATCTCAGGGTAGGTTATATTGTCATTATTATAATTTATGAAATAATAATACCAATTCAATAATTTTTTTCTCATTTATCTATGATTGATGTAGTCAATTTAGTTATAAGATGACTCTATGGCCCAATGGATGAAGACACTTACAATAATTCACTTGATCACACGTTTTATACATTTTTTTTAGAAATTGAGTTTATGAGACATACATTCCTTTATAATTCAAATTATGTTGAAGTTTATGTTATATAATTTATATTTATATTTTAATTAATTTTCCCTTGATATCTCCTTTCCCTTATTTGCATATCCTAAGAAGTCTCTATTGTATCATTCACTCTAGTTTATATTTTTTTATTTAAATTTGGTATATACATTTAAATTTGTGAAAATTGATATTAAAATTTATAAATTTATCTAGTCACACATATCTACTAAATTATTAGTCTATATCCTAATTAAATTTTGATTATTATTCTAGTGATAGCTAACTGGGTAAAAAAATCATAGTGGGCAGTTTACCCTCTAGATTTATGTCCTATAAATCTTATTATACATTATATGTTGTTGTAGGGTATCTATTCTTGGTTTAAAAAATTATAGTTTAATACACATATCATGTTTTTGTCCTAAGGTCTCACCCCATTTTTAGTGTGAAGGGTCAATAGGCCCTTCCACTACAACAACCCATCCACCTATTTTCTCTATTTCCCCTTCTTTCGGCTCACTAAATATAGAGATACAAATTTAGAATTACCAAAACATTCATGTCATTATCATCTAATATTCAATTCATTTTGTCATTTACTATACTCTTCACCATTTAATATGTTGCTATGAGCTATTTAGTCATTATCGAATTTGAGAGATCAATGGTATTTATTCTATACATTTTCTAGTCTTAATTCATATGCATTGTGCATAAATTAATTCACCATGTCTTTACCAAAATACCATTATAATCACTAGTAATATCTCAAATATAAACTTTGTGAATTAAATTTGGGCATATCTTTGTGGTATTTTTAACTCTTTGAGGCTGGATAACTACATCAACCTATGTATTTGTTAAGTTTCAAGTGTAGTTTTAGAAAATTATAGAACACTACACCTTTGTGGTATTAGACATATCAAATTAAAAGGATTTTTTTTTAATACTATGTGTCCAAGTAAAATTCATGCTTCTTTATAGTGTTTTTTTTCAATGTATCTTTCTAGAAATATTGGAAGATTAAATTTAGTAAGGGTTGAGTTATTAAATTGGATCTATTATTTATAAAATAAATCAACATTGGTTTAATGCATACTTATTTTATTTAAAATTAGTCTCTTCCACATATTTTACCTATTGATCATAGATATCAACCAATTAGTATGGCTTGTTTTCATAATTTTCATGCTCAATTCCCAAAAAGAATTAGGAAAATGCTTCCCAAGTCTGATGGTAGTAGTGTACTAAAGGGTGATGGCCATTTAGAATTATTTATTAATTTTACTAATAATTTTGAGATATAAAATTAAGGTATTTTTATTATGATTTTATTTAAAAGTTTATATAGGTATTCTTTATATTGGTCTCCTCAATTTTATAATAAAAATATTGACACTTACTAGGGATAAGTTCAGACATCTCTTTATTGAGCAGTATGGTGAAAACATTGACCCTAGTCTTATGATGCACTATTTTTATAATATTAAAAAATAAAAATATGATATTGTTGAAGAATTTAATTTCAGATTTAGGAAAACTTGGAATAGTTTTTATGAGCATTAAAAAATGAATGAGGCAATGGCTGATTTGTTTTATTTTTTTTAAAGCAATTTTAGATATTACCTAAAATAAAATAAAAATCCCATCAACCCTTATGAATGATTGTAATTTTTCCCTAAGTTATGATTTCATATTTCATGATTCATATATCCATAATGATACAACTAAACTCGATGTGGGTGGATATGAAATTTGATATGATTTTAACCTCTAAACACATAATATAAATTAGAACTCATATTAGTTAAAGACTTTATATAAATGGAAAAAAAGAAAATTAAAATTGATGATAATAATCATATTGATCTACCAATAATTAATAATATATTTTATTAAAATCCATATTTTATACATTTATGCATCTTATTTATCTAGTGGGGTTGCTTAATGTGATGCAAATGATGTTTCATTCTCCCATAATGATGGTCTAGCTAAAATTAGTGATAACGTTAAGGATGTGTGGTCTACAATAGGATAATAATGTCATAATTTTGTGTTTCCTACACATCATGAGTAAAGGAATAAATCTAATGAATTTTTCAATTTGTTTTATGTAATTCCAATTGTACAAATTATTCCCACACTTTACAAAAAAACATTGAATAGTTTAAACGGGTTAGGAAAGTATGATTATTCTATATGTGTTAGTGGTTGTGAAGATTAATATGACAAAGTTTAAAATATTGAGGACTTAAAACCTTTCTAATGCTATATTAATTCATTATTTGAGATTTATCTAAAAAATTTATTAGATGATTTAGATGAGTTAGAGCAACAAATTTTTCCACTTGTGAGTATAATTGGGATTTTATGTGTGGAAATGTGGGATATTTTAAGATGTATTGAAATAAACTATTTGATAACTACAAATCATTTCAATATATTTCAAATATTAAAAATGCATATACTAATGTGATCCATCTTATATTTTAATTTAATTTCCCACTTGCCAATTGGTGGAATAAATTATTATTTTCAACAATACCAATTTGTTTATTGTTGAAAATTTATTATTGAGTTGTGATAATTTTGAGTTGTTAGAACAAAATGATTGAAGACTTTCTACTATTTTATCATTTCAAATAAAAATTGAGATTAAATATGAATTAAATTTTAATGAATACCCAAGTTAGTTTTCAAACAATGATTTCTACTCTAGTCTACATTTGAATGTTGATTGAGTACTTGAATTATATTTTTTGGACTCCATTTTGAGTGATTAATTTGAGGCTTATTCAATTGTTGGGACTATTTTGGTTAATTTAATCATATATGGGATTGTAATATTTATTTACACTTGAAAATTTATTAGACTTAAAATGCATTTATTATTCCATTTATTGACTTATGATTATTGCAAACACATGGGGTTATATTTAGATTGTGATTGGACTTATGATTATTGTAGAAACATGGGGTTATATTTAGATTATGATTGGAATTACATACTTTACTAACTATTATTTTTATAGTAATGATAACAAGTTCATTTTTTTCTAGTTAATTCACTTGGCTCTAGTTATTTCAAAATTTTAAGGGCCATTCAATATTAGTCATATGCAATTCATACTTTTCATTGCTTGTGAACATAATTATTAAGCATAGGAACATTGGCATGTATATGTACATGTTGTGCATACATCTCACCTTAATTTTTTTAACTTTTTGTTTTATTTTTTGTTTATAAATAGCCATTTTATAGAATTAAAGAGCACGTAACTTGAATAGAGACCTCAGTTCAATTAAACTAGGTTTCAAGTTGAAGGATTTATGATATTTTTAAAGCCAAATGGATAAGGGACATGCTTAATTACACTAGGATGATTATGGGATATCTTGATCCCCTTAACTGTTATCTATCCCACAAGCTGAGCCAATGTTGGAGACAAAAATATCCCAATAGGTCATATATTTTATGAGTAAAATATTCATGAATTTTCCTTGAGACATTAAAAGTGTTGGAGCCAAAAATTTCCCATGACTTTTTGGTACCCCTATGATTATGATGTGCATAAGTTCCAAGGGATGAGAATATTTACATTACCATCATAAAGCTTATTATAGTTTTCGACATTTATTTTTAGTCTCCTTGATATGGTTGTTTACCCCCATGCCCCATTGGTCACCTTTTCCCCTTATTTTAAATTAAATTTACCGTTCTTATTCATTTACATGGTCTCAATGTATTCTTAATTTAATCCATATTATGTTTACTGATTGCTTAAGCTTGATTTATTAAATAAAGGTTTAAATTTTTCCACTTGCACATACCTAGGTCTAAGTGTAATTCATTATAATATTTTTTTAAATGGTATATTTTAAATACATAAGCAGAAGGGTCAATTTTTAAATGTTATTAATTTTCCACTCTCCATGTGCCTAAGTTTGGGTTTAAAATGAACTATTATGTCACAGGGTTAATTCAAAATTATAGTGCACCCATGAATTGTAAAATTACTTATGGATGAAATAAATTTCAATAAAATATCATGTTAGAGTTTTTAATTTTATTTTTATTCCACACATGGGGTTCTTGATTTTATCCCAAATGCATATAATGTTTTTGACTTGGAAAACCTTTTGGCCATAAAGGATCTAAATCCATATTTGATGCATTTATAGATTAGATTTAAGAGTCTAAATGGCCTATGAAAATTAGAAGGGACTCTCTCAACTTCATGGCCATGTGGATGATTTAAAACCTATGTGTGTTTCATTCAAATTAGCCATGCAGAGGTAGGTAAATAAAAACTCCAAGGCAACTTCATAGAATCTGTGGTGTTTGGCCAAAATGTGTTTCTATGTGGAAAAATAAAAGGATAAATATATAGGTCCCATATGATTATGTGACATGAAATTTACATTATATGAGGAAAAATAAAATATGAATTGGAGGGGTCAATGGGTAAGTAACATGAACACATGAAAAAATTAAAATGAACATAATAAAACCCATAAATTTCCATGGATAGCAAGGTTCCTGAGTGAAAAGGTGGGTCCATGAGATCCATTCATCATGGAAAATACTTTTTTTCAATTTTTTTGACATGTGTACCATTCATAATACTATATTTAAATTAATAAATAGTCACCATTTCCAAGGGTCATTATATGCCATGCAAACTAGGATCATACAGAGTTGACAAGGGAAATATCACATGTATGAGGTGAAAGATTATACTCTATAGAATTTGTATTCTATGACTAACTAGTGGCATAAATATATCCTAATTTGAATTTATCACAACCTACCACCACAATGCCACATGACACCTTGCATTGTAAGAGGGGGTTGCAAAGACTAAACAAGAGTCGACATGTGAAAAAGTCATGAGGGTTAATTTTTCCATATATCCATAATTAACATATGTGAAAGGAAGATACATGTACCCATGTAAATACATAGGATATCTATGTGTCACAAATTTATTTTGAGTTTGAATATATTAAATCTCTCCATGAACCCTATGCCTCTTGAACACTAAATAACATGATAAGATAAATAGATAAGTTAGGTGGTAGACTCTATGAATCTAGGGGTACATAATCATGGGTGGATGAGATATAATAAACACATGGGCCTAATTTTTACTATTTTATACACAAAAAATTCCTATCATTTTTTCATAGGGAGAACCTGAAGGTAAAATTATAAATAATTGGTTTTTCAAACATATCTAAAGTTATACATATCCATTTTTAGAAAACAATAGTCTTGCTAGAAAGGTAACTTCAAGGGTTACAAGGTGGTGTTTTGGAATAATTAATGTAAATGTTGAGTCCTATTCAAAATATAGTATATTTATCTTTATACCTATAATGCTAAAATAATATTGTTAAAAATGGAGACATATTAATTAAAAATGGATTTGGATACAAAGATAATTATGGACAAAGTGAGGTGTTATGATTCAATCCATAGTGAAAATTTTAGTAATCCTTTAAATATATTAGGATATTGGTGATTATTTATCAAATTAAGAAGTGATAAATTATGCCAAGTGTTACTACAAAATCACTTCCTCATCTTTTCACTTGATTTCACACTACAACACATGTTCCACAAGACATCTTATTAGTTATCAATGATATCTTATTTTATTCTTTGAATTTCAAATTTTTAGTTTTAATGGTTTAGTATTTTCCATTTTTTATTTTATTCCAATTTCATAAGATCATAATCATCTTATTCTTCACTAAATTTTGAGATTTATGGCAACTTTTTAATTGATTCCACATATAATGCTTGTATTAATTTGTGTCTATGTGAAGATAAACATTGATTGGCTGGTAGGGTGATTAAATTTGATGCAAACACATTATGTTATACCATTGATAATAAATTATCTAGATTGATCCTAAGTGGAAGTGGTGGAAATTATACAAATTGATGGATATTTCCATCATCTTGATATATTGGCTATAGAACAAACTTTTGGTCCTTAAGGTATGAGTCTATAAGTTTTGTATCATTTTTTGTGAAATACTCAAATAATTAAAGTAAGGATGTAATTTTAGAGATTTTAATATATTTCTACAACTAGTATGAGTTGATAGGTGTTAGGATTGTCACTTGGTCATGAAGCTATGAGATTTGATGTGTAATCTTTCTAATTAGATGAATCATAAAAAAGATTTTAAGGCATCTGTATATTCTATTCATTTTACAATATAATTAGATATCT
This sequence comes from Torreya grandis, assembly GCA_037957365.1. NCBI lineage: Eukaryota > Viridiplantae > Streptophyta > Pinopsida > Cupressales > Taxaceae > Torreya > Torreya grandis. The sequence goes on from JARHVA010008329.1 coordinate 404,999, forward strand.
ATGTAGGGTATTCCACAATTTTTTTGAATTTTGATAGGAATCAAGTATATAGATTATTTTATTATGATTAACTAGATTTCATTAGTATTTTATTCTCAGTGATCTATAATACACCATTCTAATCAACAATGATATCTATATGTAGGTTTATTTTTTATTTAATTTTGTTATGAAAGAATACTAATATTTGGGTAAATTTTTATTTTCATTTGTATGTCACTAATACATTCATTTAAATTCTAAGATGAATGTGTGGCTTAATTTATTGAAGGCACTAACCATATTTACTAAATTACAATGTTAATATATTTTTTTACAATTTATTTATTTGGGTTTACATTCCTTAAAAATTAAAATTATGTATAGATATATATTGTATAATTTATTTTTCTTCACTAAACTATCCCTTGAGATATCATTTCAATTCTCTTCATATATTAAGAGGTCTTTGTTTTACAATTCACTCTAGTTTATGTTTGTTAGCTAAACTTTGTATGTGCATGTGAATTTATGAACTATGATATTGAAAGTTATAAATGTATATATTAACTCTTACCTATTGTAATATTAGTCTAAAGTTTGAGTATATTGTGATTATTATTCTAGTGACAATTGATTGGCTAAAATAATCATAGTTGCCAAGTCTACCATCTATATATGTGTCATCTGAATCTTACTATGCATTATAGATTTATCTATGGTGTCTCCCATTTATCTGTCATATAAAATTGAGTATAGAGTATGAAACATCTCATATTTATTATCGTCTAATCTTACCTCATATTTTGTGTGAGAAGTTAATAGGCCTTACTACTATATTGAATTGTCAATCTATTTTTCCTTACTCCCCTTTTTGGGGATCATTAAATCCAAGTGTGCATATTTTGGAGTCAACACTTTAGATAGTGTTATTACTACACAAAGTGTAAGTATTTCCACTATTAGGGTCAAACTAAAGTTGTAAATAAAATGTTTTTAAAGTTTTGGTACTTAATTTTTTAAATTTTGAAATATTTTTTCTGGCATAAATTTGGCACAAAATTGAAGCAACTAAACATTTTTAGTTGTGTGAATTTTGAGACACATTTAAACCTCGTTGTGATACATTTATGTTAATTTTTGTAAGCTTTTAGTGAAATTTTTTTACCAATTATTTATAACACATTTACACCACTTTTAGGTTAGAAAAAAACCAAAAAGGAAAAGAAAAATATTAAATGTAATGTTACTATTTGAAATATTAAATAATTATATTACATTTTTTAATTATATATTCACACACACACACACACACACACACACACACACACACACATGCATGCATGTGTGTGTTATATTTGATATTTTTAATATTTATATAAAATAAATTACAATTTGAACAATTAACTTATTTAAATATTTTAAATAAATATTATAAAATATAATATTAAAATTATAGAAAATAATTATTAAAATATAACATTTAAAATATAAAAATATTATATTTTTAATGAAAATAACATATTTATTTCTAGGTAAGGATATAAGTATGAGTTCCCTACTTTCCATGGATGATATAATTAGTACTTTTGAAAATTACTCTTCCTTTCATCATAACAAGTTAAACTGGTTTATGATGAAAAATGATATCATAAAGTAAAATATGAAATTAATGCTTCTTTAAGTGAATGAATATGACCAACCAATAATGAAGGAGTCTTATCAAAACTATAAAATGTAGGACATAAGTATATAGACACTAAAATCTAATTGATATAACACCTCAATATTGTACATTTGGAAAATAGATATCATGGTTGAACCCTTTAATTCTAAGACTTTCTTACTATCAAAAGGCTCATGTTCACTATATCTTTGTGCCAAATTGATTATCTCTTTTTTCAATCAATATTATTCTAATGACCAAGCCTTCTATACTGTGTAGAATTCTCTAAACTTGATCCTTGTCCCTCTCTACTAGTTTTTGGCCTATATCTATTTTCTAGCGTCCTAAACACTTGCATTCCAATGAGATGTCTACACTGAAGTAGGTGTCACTTTTATAACTAAGTGTCTATGGCACAAAATTCATTTGGTTTTAAAATGAAATATATTATTATGGTTAGCATAATAAATTTTATTTTGATATATTTTTAATAATTATTTCTATATATAAAATATCAACCCTCATTAATTCTTCACCTAGAAAATACTGTGAAATCACAAGGTAACTTACCAAAAATCACTCAGTCAAGAATTCATGTGAGTAAATATACCCTATTCATCCCTATTTCCATATTATTAATAGGAAAAATATCCTTGAATTTATACAATATTGAAGGAATATCTCATGAGCCATATTTTCCAAGTTACAAGCTAGGTCATTGTATGTACATGTTTATCACACAGTGAACCCTTATGCACACACAATCTAAAATGTAAGGGTTTATCCATATATATAAGGCCTTATTTAAATTATTAGACATGTAGGTAGTGCCAATTTATATGGGGGTCTTTGGGGTAGCTCAACACCATGTTCCCACTAGCCCATTTCTTCCACAATCACTCAAAGGATGAGCAACATAGGGTTTGATCATTTGACAAAGAGAGATAACCTATGTGTACTATATGTATACACTATAATAAAGTCATAAGAAAACCAAGAAGGCTCTATTTATTCATATTCATATGAAATCACTATTTCATACTAGACACATACATCTACTTTAGTCACAAATGTTTAATACAATTGTCTAAATCCAATACAAGCATTTGAGGCCACAAAGTGAAAAATTATATAATCTAATGACTATTCTATGATTCTAATCCATTATACTTACATCTTTTTCCAAACCAGATCTACATCTTACTATTAAATAATTTAAGTAATTTTGTTTTTAATTCATTATAATATTAATCAATAGTTGTACTTTTAATTTTTGGAATATCTCAATACTATAAATTTAGAATATTGTTTATCTGAGTTTGAAAATTAATTGGCCTGCTATAGATCTATTTATCACCCTTGTTTTTATTTATTTATTTATTATTAACCATAAATACCCCCCATATCTATATTTAAGGTTAAACATTCAACAAACCCAACCTTTGCATCTTTCCATGAAACTCCTATTGTGTTATAGGGTTTTCATTATTATTTTTCTCTAAATTTTTTTAATTTTTTTAAAAAATTATAATTTATTTTCATAAAATCATGTTCAATATACATAAAAATAACTTCCACCTCCTCCCAACCCTAACAAGGGTGATAACTACCATCCCTTTAACTAGGTCCATGTTATCACTCCTTCAAGTGGTAAGGTTGATGGTATATGTCTGAATGCTTAATAAAATTTATTTTTATTTTTTTCATATGAATCCTTCAAATATAAAATCACCATATGAACAATTTAATGTAAGAGTTACAAAATTAAAATTAATATGTTAGTTTTGAAGTTACATAATCCAAAATGTGCTAGTGTTATTCATGTGTTTGCATATTCCTCTATAAATGTCATACACAGTAAGGTTTCACTTATCAATGAAAAGATAAAACAACATATATACAAAACACAGGACTTAAATATTATACCAAAGTATACAAATATTCCAAGTGAAATCCTAAGAGAAATTCTTTGAAATAAGGTGACTTAATGACCTCCTTTACATCCTATATAAAGATATCTAAATACTATTTTGCATATCATATAATATATGGGTATCATACAAATTTTTGTTTTAAATTAAAAAAATTAAAAGTTTCAAATACAATGGTGATCATATCATTAATATGTCACTTAATAAATCCATTCACATTATGAGTACCTTTAAAAAAACACAAGTAGAAATATAACAAATATGGGTACCAAAAGCCAATTCATATCAAAATTAATTACAAATGCAAAAAATAGAGAAATAAATTTTAGAAATTGATCAAGAACTTAAAGCATAACTTGCATCTTTTATTATTGTGCAAGAAAATATACATGATTCTTATCTATCCCATAATGAGATGTAGCATTTTGACAATGATGATCATACTCAATAAAATAAAACTTTAAATATGAAAAATTTGATCTATAGTGAAGTTGGTTTTTCATACATGGATGCTCAAAATGATATATCACAAGTTCAAGAATAACCAAATAATTTTCATCTTTCCTATACTACTAACATAGAATATTGGTATGTTACTAATTCCATATAAGATTGGTATGATCCTAATGATATTGATTATGCAACATATTAATATCATACATATGATATATATCCTTCACCAAAGAATATATTTTATTATTACATTGTCTTATAGTAACACTTTTTCTTGCATATGTAATCCTTGCTTATCATTCAAAAATTACCAAAAAAACTAAGGAATTAAAGAACCAAAAATATTCAACATTTCCCAGTTTTCTTAGGTATTTGGCATACATGTTGTTGGTTTCATGTTGGTATATATTATGTAATTTATTTTTATATATACACACATGTTTCATGCATATTTTGTGTGTGATACATGCATACCTAGGGATATGTTATATGTGCACATACAAATGTTGGGCCTTCCCTTTACTCGTGTCATTAGTATGTTGGCCGATTTTGATTATTTATTCAAGATACACCAAGATTATATTATCTTATTATCATTTCCATTATCATGTTTAGACTTATGTACTTATACATGCCTTTTATATGCTTACATCTTTATTAATTTACTTGATATGTTATGTACTTAACATTTTTTTCTAACGCATATATATAGCGACTAGTATGATATGCTTATTTTAGTTGGTTATGGTTCCATTCTTTCTTTTTTTAACTTATATTGGTGTGTTTACTTGATTGTTATTATCTTTAATTCTATTTATGTTTTATATATTTCAATTAGGCTCCATTTCTTATGGCACCCATGCCTTTATATTCCTATTTTTTCAGTTAAACATGTGATAATTTATTCTATGTGGACATTTAAACATGTAATTGTATGCTTTGTGTACATGTGAACAAGTAATGTCCCTTAGAT
>JARHVA010008329.1:415000-511035 GCA_037957365.1 Torreya grandis
ATTGTAGAAAACTTGGATGCTCCTACATTAGACACCATATGTTTTAGAATATGATATCCTTCTCACATTTATGGGATAAGTGTTAGAACCACTCTTTTGGTCATAGAGCATAATGACCAAGACATACACTTACAATACACCAAGTAATCCAAGATAATGTTATTCTTCCTTATCCATTTATAGCTCATACTTGTTGTATTTCCTCCTCTCCTATTCTCTCTCCTTATTATATTTCACCTACCATTAACTTTCCCCTTTGTGCAATTTCACCCACCATAGACCATCCTACTCTACCAAAGTTTTAACCAAATCTCAGTCAGCTCACTTATGGGATGACACCTACTATCATCCATCCACCACCAAGATGATCTATCATGCATATTACTCTCCTGTGTGTATTTAAACTCACCACTATTATCTGACCACTCTCACCTAAATCCCACTTGGATATCTTCATAACAAACTAAATTTTATTCCCATCAGTTTGTAAAAGAGTTTGGTCCCTTTCAAAAAACTCATTTTTACGCACACTAAAAAGCATCATATTTTAGAATATATATAATAATACTAAAATAAAATATAAAAATTTAATAAATAATAACATATTTTTAAATGTTAAAATAACATATAACAATTATATAAAAATATGTCATGGGGAAGATAATAACATGGATGATAATTATCGATATGATAAAATAAATAACTTCTCATCTACAATAAAATAACATGCTTTCAAATTGAAAATTATATAAAAATTATGAATATGACTATAAGTTATCATCATCATCTATTTCTCATCACCACTATCATCCATTAGGTAATTTTTATCATAATAATATATGAAATCCATATCTACATTATTTTGACTATAGTTCAAAACATTCAATTGTATGTTTCCATAGTTGTACTCAAGATCATCATCAACATTACTATATTAAAATTAGGACTATCAACTAAAATTGATATTCTATTCACCAAAATGAAATTATTTAATAATTATTAAAATATTCTAAATTAATTTTATGTTAAATATAAAATTACAAAATAAATTATTAATGACTAGTGAATGATTTCTTACCAACACAAACACTTGATAATTCGCTCGCTCATTAAATGCATAAGTGATTCATTCATGGGACATTAGTTGCTCGCACACTTAGTATCCTTAAATTCATACATGTTCTCTCCTAAAAATAATTAAATGTTAAAATTATTTAGGTATGAATTAAAATTTATAATCTACATTATTTAAATGAAATTGTGCATTTTCAATCAACTTATTCTACAGTCATTTATCTCATGTGATGCGTTACTGACATCCCCTACCTATTTCTAACTTGGTGGGATTTTTTACAGATACTTTTAACCATGCATTAATATGTAAACTTAAAAAAATTAGTCAATGAACATAAAAAAATTGTATTTTTCTTTATATGATTTTGTTTTTCAAATTACCATAAGTCCATTATATATCTCATTGTGCCACCTTTCATATTATATTTCCCACACATCCATACTCATTATTGGATTCCAACTTCTCATCATGTGTATTAACCATTTAGTTCCCTTACACATTTTTTATAAAAAATAATATAAGAATATAAATAAATATTAACCATTCTTTAAACTAGTGTATTTTATCATACCCATATATGTTGCCTCATTCTCCTAGGTGCCTTTACTACAAATTTTTACATAGTCCTCACATCATATTAGCTGTGAAAAAAATATTTTTGAATATAATAAGCCAAAATTATTTATGCTAAGTCATTTGACATTTGAATTCAAAATGACAATTTTATACAAATAATTGTTTGTTTACACAAACAATTATTTTTTTAAAGTACCTAAAACAAATAAAATAAAAAATTTAGTTTAAAAAAATTACTTTTTTCATTAAAATAAAAATTGAAAAATTGTAACACTCGATTAAATTAAAATTAAACTAATAATTTATTTCCCCAAGCATATTATCATATTTTCATATCATCAATGACATACAATCTCACCTATAGATTTCTAGACACTCAATACTTATACTCTTCTATTGTTGGATGAAGTGGTTAATTATCCTCATAATTAGTTCAAGAAAATATATCACCCTTAATTTCATAATAAAAACCTTGTTAAGTATTTTTGGGGTGGTCTCTAGTGCTTTAAATATGTGATCATGAGATTGAATAGGCTATAAGGTATTGTCATAAAAATGTGCTCTCTAAAACATCATAATTTTGACACCATTGTGCGGACCAAGTTGAAGCGAGAAATTTTCACTGTTTATATTTATTGAAAATTTGATGTTTATTTTTATTTACATAACATCATAGCTTTCATACACTTTGGGAACTTTATTAAGTTACTCAAATGTCTAAAATGTTTGAAAGTTATAAAATAGCTAAAGTATCGATGGTCTGGTTAGGTAATCTTTTAAGTCATAACTTTTTTGGGGTATTAATACTTTAGATAAACATTGCTAAGTTCCTAAAGTACCTAAACTACTCAAGAAGCCCAAAAATATTGATATCTTGATGAAATAAACAATAATTCTATTTTTTTTGTATTCTCAATCTTTCAAATAACATGGAAAGTATCCTTAGTATGCTTACTATCCACAAACCCCATATATATATAAACTTCGATAAAAATGTTAAAACATTTCAAACTAATGTCGATATATATATATATAGGAGGCATATTTTTATAAAAAAAAACGTTATTTTAACACTATAAATAAAGTTTAAAATTCCATTTACACATGAAATCTATGAATGGATATGCTAGTGAAACCAATGGATTTCCATAATTCAAGATTTTATATTTGTGCTCAACTTCCTTTGATCTCACTCCCTGCAATATTGGTCACTCTTTTCACTATCTTCCACTTTTTTCCATTCACATCATATTTTGCATTTTTTTGCTAGTGTTTCCTTCTTTCTATTCTCCTCATTTATTACCATTTTTATCCCATACCTTATTGTAAACATATAGGTTTTCATCCATTTAGTGAACTCCAACATTTCCCATAAGATTTATCCTTTTATTTTTTGAATCTCTAAAATTCATGTTTTAATGTGTCATAGGTACTAAAAATTTCTAGTATGGATAAACACAAATTTTAAAAAATAATTGAAATAATTTTCAATACTTTTTTACGGTTTTGACCCATACATTTTTCCAATAAAAACATTTCTTTCATCCTGATATTTCCATCAAAAATTTGAGAATGATAGCTAAGACTACCTTGTGTCTAACCTTCTCTACCAAAATAAAATTCAAATACATGAAAATTAAACCAATATTTATTCTAGAGAAAAAATATCTATGGGATCACAAATAATGAAATAGAACATGTAGATATTTATGATAGTATAAAGAGGATGGCATATCAAAAGATAAATAAATTAGGATAACACATTTTTTATATTAGGCTTGCACATGCTATTAGTTTCCCACCTATGTCCAATGTGTTAATTTGGTCATGAATTATGTGTTAGAGGTACAATCACTAAGGGGGGTGAATCAATGAGCCTATATAATCTCAACTTAAATTACAATTAATTCAAAATATTAATCATTTAGTGCATACATTCATAAGGCACACATCATTCATAGAAATGAATAAAAAAGACTTTAAAATCAAGCACACAACACATGTCATATGTGGGAAACCCTTTTAGGGAATAAAACCCATTGGAACCTGCAACTAGACTATTATCCTATAATAATAAGATCCAATTTAGACAATCTATAAAGATCAAGGAAATATAATCCCATAAGGTGCTACCACACTTGTGCAACTAAGATGAAACAATAATAAGACCTTTTTAGTAAGTTTTACCTTACAAGGTGGTTGCAACCACCTTAGATGCTAAGATTCCAAAATAACACCTATGAATACATACACCTTTATAATAATGTATTCAACACTTGATGATGGAACTCTTATTATCAAAATCTCAATGTATTTAGAGCCACCTTTTGGATCACACAACACTCCACATTGGCCAAATCACATTACGTACTTGAACCAATACACAAATATTAAATAGAACACATTACATATCCCAAATAACCCCACTCCTCAGCTCTACACACTCAATTCATCCTTGATTATAACAGCTCTATCTTAGCCTCAACAACATGAATAGATGGTCATACACAATCCACACATTGATATGCCTCTCATTTCAACCACCAAGCTCACATAATCTTCACATTGCCTTCACTCACATTAAAATAACAAGATAACTATTCTATGAAAAAAATTATGACCAATAGGTCATAAAATTAGTCTTCAAATTGATATTCTCATCAACTCATATTTAGGGCACTCTACCCCTCCTTCTCTCCACAATTCACACACACACACACAAACTTGTCTCAAATAGCCTCTTGAGCATACTCACCCATTCTACCTCTTCTAGGCCTATTAGGTCTAATGACAAATGTGATCATATTTAGCACCTTACTCAAACAAGAATGTTTGATCCTCTTCATTCTTTGCTAGTATTTACTAACCTATAACTTATTTTTCAAAGTTTCTTCCCTTCACTTGGCTCCACACTCACACTCCCTCATTCAATTCTTACAAGTCTAGAAACCATCACATTTGGTTTCATTATATATAGAGCATTCATGATTAACAACATCTTGGTTAGCCATTAGGCATATCTCACATGAATACATGGCTCAAAATAATATTCATAGTTTGGCCATAGTATTTATGGGTTACTCTTAAGCAGTTACACCTTTTAATAAGGCCCTTATATCTCTAATAGGTCTCATGCAGTCCTACCCACCCATTTAGCTCACCCTTGAGAAAAAATAAAATAGGACCACTTCTAAATACATAGGACCACACCTTATGTCCCATAGGACATCCTTAAATGATAATAGTTACCTTAGCTCACCCCTGTGTATGCTCAATTAACTCAAACAAAGACCTTATACACAAGAATACCATTACTAAACATATAGTCAAATCCTTAAGCATTGTTCATACTCAAGATAGATTGATCACACCTCAAGAATCCATAGACAGCATCCTCATAGAATCTATAACATGTTCCAATAGTTAAATCATTATGGGACATTGAAACAACATTAATACAAGCTCAGATGATCTCAAACTTGGACTAGATGATCTCTTTATATAGGATAATACAACCATGTGACACACTAATCCTATAAATTTTGTGCATGTGAGATATAATACTATTAAAATGACGTTTTAAAATATTCTATCATAGAGCCAACTATGTCGAAACTTGCCTAAGAGGCCAACTTTGAACATGCGTAACTTTTGTTGTGCTTCAGTGTATGATGTCAAAGTTAGTGAAAGTCATCTATACTCACAAATGAGCAAACCTATATGACCAATTTCTATTGAAACCTTCACATGTGCAAGATATAACACCATCAAAAGTTTTACTTGCCTTTTCTTGCCATATTTCAAAATTGAATATGGGAAAACAAAGTTAAACTGCCTAGAAGCCCAAGTTTGCATATGAATATCTCCTGACATGCTACATTGCATGATATAAAAATTACTAAAAATAAACTAAGAAAAAAATGAAAAAAACCATATGATCATGTTTTATTGACACCTCTATGCATGTGAATGCTAACCTCATCAACATGCTTACTCAACATTTTCTAGCCATATTGCAAATTTGGTTGTATGGGAAAATAATGAATTTTGACTGAGAAGCCAATTTTGCACCCTCATATCTTTAAATACACTTTGATGTATGAATTGAGATCTATTTCATAAAAAAAATGGACTAATTTGATCAAAACCATATGACCAACTCCTCTTGACCCATTCTCATGTGGCAATGGTGACATCATTAAACTGCTTACTTAGATTTTCTACCACTGGACCTAATGTGTCTAGATGAAAAATATGATCAATAAAATGAATTCACTTATGCACATAAAAACTAAAATCTTTCTTGAATTTATTTATGACCCCTAACACATTCTCAAATCACAATACTCATCCTTCATCATATCTATCCATGTCAATACTAAAGATCAACCAACCATACATAAAGTATACAAGAACAAGCACTTTCATACTTTGTCATTATCACATATACTATCAAGGCTCTTCATCCACTCAATAATAAACCTCCATGACATCATCATGAAAACTCTCTAAAAATATCCCTCTTTGTCATTGATGTAAACAACCATCATATAAAAAAATATACACAACTCACCTTCTCTTTCTAAAAGTACCCCCACAACATGAACTTTATCCCCCTTTGATACAGCAACAAAATGGGAACAAAATGATACTGAAGACCTAAAAATACTATCAAATATTAAATTACCATCTTATAAAGATGATACAAACTCCCTCTTACTCTGAGCCTACTTTTTCTTGTCTTAACAACCTCCTCTTGCTCCATGCCAATACTCTCTTCAACCAAGCACTGAAACCAATTAAGAAAAGACATATAAAATTGTATAAATATAATGAAATAGATCAAGAAACATTTGAGAGGGATTCCACCTAAGATCTATGATCCATTTCACCTTCTGAGCATCTTTAGATCTCCACACACCATGAAGAACCATCACACATGCTAACTAGCCTCTTCTCTCAAGCTACCATAATAACTTCATGCTACTCACCAAATAGGAAACATGGACTAAAAATACTTTATAAATCTCCTTTAAACACACATACCTTTCTATTTTGGGTAAACTAAGCAAAAAACATTTTTCTTCAAACTAGGCCCATCTAGCCTCCTTGTAGCCCTACCTGAAACTTATAGATCCCACAATTTTTAGTCGACACATATTCAAGAACTAAAACTCCATATATGAAGCACTCTCATATTCTCCCCTTATCACACTAATTTGAATTACAAATCTAATCTTTTAAAACATACTTCTTTCACAAACCAACTATCTAATTAGGCCTCCAACTTGACAAAAACTTGAATAAATTAATAACAACAAACCTTAAAATCTTTATCATGATTGATATGACCACCCATTTGGCCCATTAAACATATTTAAAAGCCTCAAACAATAACTCATAAATTATACTACTATTTTAGTAGAGCCCAAAGCCTTAGAATCTTATAATAAAAAAGTCAACACAACACCTTCCAGTCAACGTCCATCTTTGAAACTTCTTTTACACTTGGAGATAACCATTACACACTTTTGGACCAATATTTGAGCTTCCACACCATTAGAAACCGTGAATTTCTATAACCCATTTTAGGACTTGTATGCTCTTAAGAACAAATTTGGAAACTTGAGAGCTAACAAAAATATCCAAATTGACTTCAACATAACTTTAGATCATAAAACCACCTAGAGAGAATCACAAAGAAATAAATAGACCTTCCCTAAGTACCAAACACTTCTTGACAATCCATCAATCTCATTAAACCACTTGGAAACACCCATTCTAACCCAATACTATAGTTTCTTCACAAACCTCTAGAGAAAACACATGAACTTGTTGCTCCCCCTTAACCAAAGACCTTATCTGATTGGCATTATCATCTTGAGAATACAAACTTGCTTCTCCACACCTTTTTATTTAGATTCAACTACTCAGTCCTCTGATCCTAGGACCTGATCAATTAAAAAGCTCCCCCTAAATTTATGTTTCATTAGGAACATGACATTTTTAACAAGTCTTCAAATACTATCTAATCACAATAAATCCTCATATACAGATACCTCATATTTAGAACACTATGAACTTCCATGGCATACACAACTGAAATATACCAAAAATTGATATGTAGATAGATATTTGAAACTTAGCTTTATATATAACATCTAATTCATGATCAACAAGCCAACTCCTTCTTAGTATAAGACCACTGAGATTATTCACAAGCTTCTTTTCTCCAATAGGTAGATATATAAATATAATTCACAAACATACCTTGTTTTCATACCTTCTCACCAAACAATATATGATAGCCACCAAGCTTCCTCTAACTAAAAAGTGTCTCCTTGAAGCCTAGATAGAGACACTCCTTTGACATAGAGACATTAATATTCCCAAAATTTAGGAGACTCCCATATCTCCATATCTTTCTCTGACTTACAGTCTTGCTTGACTTTAATTGAATCTTTGACTTCATTCTTTTCTTCAAATTTATCAATGAATGTTATCAATAGAAACTCTTGACTCTTATTTATCTCTAATTATTTTTCCACCTTGGCAAACAATCCCTCAAAACTCTTGGACTAAATAGATTTAGTCTCCTTAGTCATTACTACCTTAGGTACCCATACCATAGTTTGACCCTTCTTGTCTTTTGAAGCTATCTTACCTACTTGATCCTTGAGCTTATCCCGATTTGCAATGTAGTTTTTCAAAGCAACTTTCTCATTAACCTTATGAATAGAAACATTAGAAATGATTACCTTTGATTTCCATGCCTGAGTTTGTCCTTTCTCAAACCTTCTATGATATTTATATCCTTTGATATATTTTTAACACCTCTTAACACCATTTGGATAGAATATAGCAATATATACACTCTTATGACAACTAAAACACATAACATCATTCAACATACCTATTGACTGATATGAGTTTTGATTTCTCCAATACCAATTGATTCTTCTTCCAAGGATCCATGAGGACACATTATTGATTGAATTCTTTTTACAATCCTTAGCTCTATGACCATACTTATTACATGTAAATTAATGACCAAGAAGTAAAATATCATACCTTGAATCATCTAGTTGTCTAATAGACCTTCTTTCATTTCTCTTGAATTGATCTAAAATTTTTTTTATCTTCTTTAATATATCTTATCTTGACAATAAATTTATCATACTCATCTATTAATGAACCTAACTTAGTTTCCAATTCAATGATCTCATTATCTTTAGCTCTTATACTTGAAATTGTAGCCATTAACTGACCTATGAGAACTTGTATAGTCTCCTTATCACTTTGAGCTTCTTTAACCATGTAATCCTTTACTCTACATTCTTGATTTATCAAACTTACCTCAAGATAAATGACTTGTGCTTCAAGACCATTGATCATATTCCTCATTTTATGATTCCTCTTCTTTTACTCCTTCAATTCACCAATTGCACCCATGAGCTCAGCTTCTAAATCAACTTCTTCTTCTCTATCATGGAAAACTTCTTCATCAGACATGATGTCCTTTTATTTTGAATACAAACTTGTCTTTTCATCTACTTTATGAACCTTGAATTCATTGATAATATTTTCATTATCTTTGGAATCTTTCTTCAAAGTACATATTTATTCTTCAAGTGCCTTTATCATAACCTTCCACTATTGATTTTATTTATTCAATTGTGCCATCTTTCTACCTACTTAGGATCACCTTCAAGTTATTAGGATTATTATAAAGGACCTACTCTAATACCAATACCAATTATCAGAGGTACAATCAATGAGAGGGGGGGTGAATGAGTGAACCCAAATAATCTCAACTTCAATTCCAATTCCTTCAAACTCTTAATCATTTAATGCATACATTCATGAGGCATACATCATTCATATCAATGAATAAGAAATATAATGCAATATCAAGCACATAACACATGTCATATGTGGGAAACCCTATTGGGGAATACAAACCACTAGAACCTACAATTTGAATATTATCTTATAATAAAAAGATCTAATTTACACTATCTACAAATTACCAAAGAACTGCAATCCCTATTTAGTGAGGCTACAATCCCACAAGGTGATACCATACCTATTTAGCTAAGCTACAACAACAACTAGACCTTTTAGCATGTTTCAACTTGCAAGGAGGCTAAAAACACCTTAGATGTTGAGATGGCATAACAAAACCTATAAACATATCCACCTTTGTACTAATGTCTTCAACACCTAATGATGGAAATTTGATTGTCAAACTCTTAATTTATTCATATCCACCTTTTGGATAACACAACACTCCTTATTTCCAAATTACATTACATACCTGAACTAATAGAAAAAGATTAATTAGAATACATTACATATCCTAACTAACCCCACTCTTCAAATCTGCATACTCAATACATCCTTCACTATAAAAAATCTATCTCATCTTCAACAACATGACTAGATGGTCATACACATAGTCTAGACATGATCTACCTCTAAGATCAAATAGCAAGATCACACAATATTCACCTTGGATTTGCTCATATTCAAACAACGAAATCACTATTATTCTAACATAATTATGACCAATAGGTCATACAAATAATCCTCAAATTGATTTTCTCATCAACTCATCCATAGGTCACTCTACCCCTCATTTTATTCATATTTTAAAAACATAATCATCTCTCAAATAACCTCTTAAGCATACTCACCCATTCTTCCTCTTCTAGGATTATTAGATCTAATGACCTATGTGATCATCTTCAGCACCTTGTTCATACAAGCATGTCTAATCATCTTCACTCTCCAATGGTCCTCACTAACATATACCTTCTATTTTAAATTTTATTCCCTTTACTTGGATTCACACTCGCACTCCATCATTCAAGTCTTACAAGTCCATAAACCATCACTTTTAGTCTCACTTTATATAGATAATTCATGATTAACAATATCTTAATCATCCATTAGGCATGCCTTAGCCTTGAAGGCATATTTCACATGAATAAATAGCTCAAAACAATATTCATAGGTTGGCCATGTTGGAGAGTTGTCATATAGATGTCATGTTGGTATCAAGGAGGTGTCGTATTAAGTGGATGAAGTGCCTTGATAGTCTATGCAACAATGATAAAGTGTGCAATGCACTTGTTTTATGTGTTTCATGTATGGTTGGATGATATTTAATATTGAAATATATTTAGAGGATTAGAGATGAATATAGAGTTTTAAACATGTGAAAGGAGTCCTATATGACATTATCTATGCTTAGAGAGCTTGTTTACACAAGTGGAATTCATCTGGTTGATCATAGTTTTCAACTAGACACTTTGGGTCCAGTGACAGAAAATCTGAGAAGGCAGTTTGATGAAGTTACCATTACCACATGGGAAGGAGTCTAGGGGAGTTGGTCATATAATTATGATCACAATAGTCCCTAGTTGTTTTGAAAAAAATCTCAAGGCATGCATCAAATCATGATTAAAGATAATGGGGTGAAAATTTGTCTTCTCAATTAGATTTCATTATTTTCCCATACTTAGCCAAATTTGCAAAGTGGCTAAAAAGAATTGAGTAATCATGTTGATGAGGTTAACACTTGCACGTATGGATGATTTAGGAGAAGGTGATCATATGGGTTTGTTCCATTTTGGACCTAGTTTATTTTCACTAATTTTAGATAATGTGATGTAGTACATTAAAATATATGCATATGAAAATTTAGGATCCTAGGAAGATTGATTATGTTTTCCCATTCTTATCCAATTTATTAGTGTGTTAGAAAGAGCTGAGTGAAAATTTTAATGGTGTTATATCTTGCATGTGAAGGTGTCAAGAATTTTTATCATATGGGTTTGTTTAGTTTTGAGCATAAATGATTTGTGCTAAGTTTGAGATCATGCATAGAATCCAACAAATGTTATAATTACTCAAAGTTACTCTCATAGGTATATTTTAACATGGTTATCTCTGTGATAGATGTTTATGAGTAGGCACTTTAATAGTTTTATATATCACATGTGAGAGGATTTCAAGATTAGTATGACATATGGTTAGATTTTACTATGTGAGGAAATCATCTAGTCCAAATTTGAGATCCTATATCAAAGCATAGAAAAAGTTATTAAGGATAAAAAATGGCTACCCAAGCATATTGACAAGGTCCCCATTATTAGTCATGCTTTTAAGTGTTAAAGCTCAAACAAGATCAATGTTGCATATCAATTTCAAGGAGTCAAGAGGTAGAGAGATGAGGATAGGTGCATGATGTTTAATGATTAAGAAAAGGTACAAGATAATGATCTAATAGTGATTGGGCATTTTTATAGCTACTCAAATGGTGAACATTGATTGTTAATCTCCTAATTGATTGTTGAGATCGATGGACTGCATTGAGTCAAAGTACTCATATTATACAAGATAAGGTCAATATGACATATGTTTAACAATTAGATTTGGTAATCTATGAAATAAATCCCAAATAATATTTATGGCATGAGATTGATCCTAAGTTGAAAATCCACAATATTCAAGCATTGGGTTCGAAGGCTAATTATGACTTTTGTTATTCAAATATTTGAATTTAATATAGAAAACACTATAGCTATATATTTTGGTAGAAGATGAATTTTCTCATACAATAAAATTCAAAATGGTAGAGGAATCAAAGGTGTGTGTGTGTGTATATATATATATATATATATATATATATTTTAAGATATGGAAGTGAGTACAAATAAATATATTGAGACTAGAAGTTTATTATGTGTTCATGTTTATTCTATAAGTAACCAAAGAAGGATATTCGAGCTTGTATTATTTTTGAGTCAATATTTCATGATGTGTTAACTATTTAAAATTTTTATAGACTCCATGAAGATTCTCTTTTTAAATTTTAGAGGTGTGATCAATCTATCTTGAGTATGAACAATGCTTAAGAAGTTGACTATGTCTTCATTCATGGTGACTGTGTGGACCAAGTTATTGTTTGTATTGTTTGATCATATGAAAAGGTGAGATAAGTTGACTATGATCATTTGAAGATGTTAAAGAGGAAATAATAGGTAGACCCATGAATTGGAAAGTGGTCCTATGTTCTTGTTTTGGTTGAGGGAGTGTTAAAAGAGTGAAGGGATTCACATGAGACCTATAAGGGCTACAAGGGCATTATTAAAAGGTGTATTTCCTTAAGGGTTACCCATTTTCTATGGATGACCTATGGATATTATAATGAGCCTTGTTTTCATGTGATTGATATCATAAGGGTTAAGACATGACTAATGTTTGACCAAAGTAGTGATTATCAATATTGCTCTATAAATAGTTGAACAAAAATTGATGGGTTATATACTTTTGAGAGAGACTTGGGAGAGTTTTTGAGAGAGGATTATGTGTGATTTTATGGAGGGAAGGAGGGGTAGATTACCATGAGGATTTGTTAAATAGTATAACAGATTGAGGACTACTTGTATGACTTATTGATCATAATTCTATTGTGAGAATAGTGCACTTATTGTTTGAGTGTGAGAAAAGGTAAAGAGTGATAAGTTGAGGTCCATCATCAAGTTTTATTGACATTATTTCATAGGTGGAACTATTTCATAGGTTTTATTGTGTTATATTAGTATATAAGCTGGTTGTAGCCTCGTTTTAAGGTAACACATGCTAAAATTTTTGGTTGTTGTTGTATCTTAGTTAGACATGTGTGGTATCACCTTGTGGAATTGGAGTTTCACTAAATAGGGATTGTAGTTCCTTGATCATTTGTAGATGGTCTAAATTGGATCTTTTTATTATAGGACAATAGTCTAATTATAGGTTTCTGTGGGTTTTCTCCCCAAAGAAGATTTCCCAAGTATATCATGTCTTATGTGATTGATCTTGCAATGACTCTCTTACTCATTTATATGAATTTTATATATGCTTCATGAATGCTTGTATTAAATGATTAAGTATTTGTAAAGATCAGATTTGAATTTGGATTTTTTTTGGGCTCACTGATTCACCCACCCCTTAGTGATTGTACCTCTAATAATTGGTATCAGAGTGAGGTCCTTTGGTAAAGGCTTAATAGATAAAAATTTACCAAAGATATAATGGTTGACAAAAAGGTTACGTCTTAGCTTCAAGAAAATATAGTTTGTGATTTATCAAAACTTAATAATGTAGTGCAAAATCTAGAAGTAACTATCAAGAATATGTACATCATGATGAATACAGGTCTCAATCAAAAGATGGAACAATGTGAAAATAATGTCTTGACTTACTCAGATGTGCTATTATCAAAAGACAAAAATAATTTTAGCTCCATAAAAATGATCAAAAATGAAAATATAGTGAGAGGTAATTGTCAAAAGAAAAGAGGATCAAACATGAACAATGTCTTTAATGGGTATTGCTTTTCTTGCAATCAATTTGGTCATATATATAAGTATTGTGCTCTCTCTCCAGATATCAAAATGGAACTTATATGTTACAACTATAACCAATAAGGTGACATAGACAAGCAATGTAATAAAGCCTTTTGAAAATAAGGATATATAGGTCATTAACATTATCAAATGGTTTAAGATGACCAAGTCTAAAGAAAAAAGAATCAAAATCCAAGAATATCACAAACGGAATATTCATTATTTGTTCAAGTAGCTTTGAACACTTAAAAATATGAAAACAAGAGATGGTTCATAGACAATGGATGAATAAATCATATGATAGGAGACAAGAATAAGTTTATCTCTCTTAAAAATACCAACCTAGGTGTATTTAGATTTGGTGAAAACAAGATTGATAACATAGTTGGCAAAGGTACTATAAGTTTAGACAGTGGTCATGTTAGGATTGAGAATGTCCTGTATGTAGAAGGTTTGAAACATAACCTTTAAGTGTAATCCAAATGTGTAGGTAAGGAAATTTTATTACTTTTCATGATGATGTATGTGAAATAAGAAATGCAAAATCTAGTAGGTTAACTATAAATGTTCACAAAATAGATAACACCATGTATGTATTCCATGAATCTAAGAAATAAAAGTACATCATATGCCAATTAGAAGAAAGTTGACATTGGCATAGGAGGCTTGGACATATAAATTATGATAATATGATAAAAATCAGTTCAAAGGGGTTGGTAGGACATATGCCCAAGATTTCTAAGATTCCTCATTCTCCTTGCAAGGCATGTCTTCATGGGAATCAAACCAAGAAAAGATATAAGAATAAGTAATTATCCACTACATAGCCATTAGAGTTGATCCACATTGATATATGTGGATCTATGAGAACTCAAATTATTCAAGGTAATAGTTATTTCATGCTTGTCATTGATGGTTTTACTAGGATGACTTGGATATTCTTTCTTAAAGAAAAATTAGAAGCTTTTGAAAAATTTGTGGAATTTAAAGCTCTGGTGGAAAATGATAAAGGTTCAAAGACTAAGTGTGTGAGATCAGAAAGAGGAGGTGATTTTTCTCTCATAAGATCAATGATTTATATGATGAACATGGGATATGAATATAACACTTTGCTGCTAGAACACCACAATATAATGGTGTGGTACAAAGGAAGAATAGGACTATGGTTGACATAAGTAGAACCATGTTTAAATATGCAAAAATATCAAATGGATATTAGGAAGAGGTAGCTAAAACATCTATGTACATCCTAAATAGATGTCAAATCAAAGTAAATGGTAATAAGACACCTTATGAATTATGTAAGAATAGAGAGACTAATGTTAAACATTTTAGACTATTTGGGAGTAGGTACTTCATCAAAATATATGAATATAATCTTGGAAAATTTGATTCAAGTTATAATGAGGGCATCATTTTAGGATATTATTCTATTAGTAATTCTTATAGATGCTTCAATAAGAGACTTCAAAATATTGTTGAGAGTTCAAATGTAAGAGTAGATGAGACAAGTAGAGTCAAGAAGCCAAATTTGTAGGTAAGTGACTCAACTCAAAATGTTGTTACAAACAATGATAAGTTATCTATTCAAAAAGATTATGAAGATGAAGAGGATGAATAAAGACAATATACTAAAGTTCCATCTAGAATAATTCAAAAATATAATCCAATCTCTCAAATTATTGGAAATGTTGGTCCAAGGTTGCAAACTAGAAGGAGAATGTTAAACAATCAAAATTAGTAAGGCTCAGCATTGTTGTCCATGACTGAACCCAAATTTTTTATAGAAGCTAGAAAATATGAAAGTTGGAATGATGTAATGGATGAATAAATTGATCAAATAATAATAAATGAAACATGGGACTTAGTTCCTAGACGAAAAGATAAACATGTGATAGGTACCAAATGGGTTTTCAAAAACAAGATGAATGAGAAAGGAGAAGTCACAATAAAAAAGCATAGATTGGTGTGTAAAGGATATGCTCAGGTTGAAGGAATAATTTGTGATGAGACTTTTGCTCCTATGGAAAGGATGGAAGCAATTAGACTCTTGTTTGCTTATGCAAGTTTCAATGGTTTTAAGGTATATCAAATGTATATGAAATCTGAATTCTTGAATGGTAACTTATAAAAATAAGTCTAAATTGAGTTACTTGAAGGATACTTCATGTCAAGTAATCAATATTTTATGTGTAAATTGAAGAAGGCTTTGTATGGACTTAAACAAGCTCCTAAAGCCTGGTATGATAGGCTAGGTAAGTATCTTTTGATTCAAAGATTTAAAAAGGGTTAGTTGATAGTAATATGTACATTAAGATAGAAGGTAATCATCAGTTGATAGTCATTGTATATGTTGATGACATAGTTTTTGGATTTGACAATGATGAAATGAGTAGATATTTTACAGATATTATGAAGATTGAGTTTTAAATTTCAATGTTGGGAGAACTATCTTACTTATTAGGATTATAGATTAATAAAATTGATGTAGTAATTTTCATTTCTCAATCTAAATACATCAAGGATATGCTAAGGAAGTTTGAAATGATAGAGTGTAAGATAATAGGTACTCCAGTGATCATAGGATGCAAGTTAAGAAAACTAGATGATGCACCAAAATTTTATCAAACATTTTATAGATCCATGATTGGAAGTATTTTATACTCTACTACATCTATGCCTGACATCATGAAAGCAATAGGTCTTATAAGAAGGTTTCAAGCTAAACCTAAATAATCTCACTTGAAATCAATCAAAAGGATGTTAAGATATCTCAAAAGAACCATAGACTATGTCTTATGGTATCCCAAGAGTAAAGAATTCTCTTTGAAATCATATATTGATACTGACTGGTTAGGTTGTGTGTATGATAAGAGGAGTACCAATGGTGGGGTCTTCTTTATGGGAGAATATTTGATGTCTTGGACAAGCAAGAAGCAAGCATCAATGTATCTATCAACTATAGAATCTAAGTATATATAAAATGCCTCTTATTTCACACAAGTCATGTGGATGAAACAAACTTTGGAGGATTACAAGGTAAGACAAAATGGACCTTCTCCTATTTTTTGTGACAATACTAGTGCAATTAATATCTCAAATAATCTTGTTATGCACTCAAAAACTAAATGCATTCTTATTAGATATCATTTCTTGAGAGAATAAGTGATTAATCAATGTGTCAAGTTGGAACATGTGCCTACAAAAGAGCATCTTGTAGATGTTATGACCAAACCATTGTCAAAAGCTATTTTTCAGAATCCAAAATAGAACTTGGGTGTCATTTATTTCTATATGAATCAATAGAAGGTCTTTAGTTTATAGGGATTAACATGTTCATAATAATTTATCCAGAGGTTTGAAGAAGAATGGTTTTTTCTCAATTTATCCAAAAGGAGCAAGGTATGAGTTTTTGAAGGTATGCTTTCAAGTTGGTTCAATGCATGTTTCCTATTTTTTATAATGTAGATGTAGATTTAGTGGTCATGAAAGTATCTTGAGAAAGAAGGCTAGTAACCATGTATGGTGGTTCTTCATAGTCTATAGATATTTAAAGATGTTTAGAAGGTGAAATTGCTTAAATTTATTAGGGGGATCCATCTTAGATGTTTCTTTGAAAGTTACATCATATTTTAGTTTTTTTGTTTTTTTTTCTTCATTGATTGTAGTACTTGAATTTGAAGAAAAGTGTTGGCATGGAGCAAGAAGAATTTGTCAATATAAGTTAAAGTAGGCTCAAGGTAAGGGGGAGTTTGTAGCATCTTTCTAAGATGGACCTTTTTTATTTGATATTATTTTTAGGTCCTTAGGATCAATGTATGCCAATTTGTCATTGTGTCAAAGGGGAGAAATTTCTTATTAGGGAGAAAGTTCTTGTTGTAGGAGAGCATTGAAGAGAGAAAAGGTGATCTATATATTCCTATATAATGGTTGTTGACATCAATGATAAAGGGGGATATTGTTGGAGATTTGTCATGTTGATGGCATGGAGGTGTCCTATTGAGTGGATGAAGTGCCTTAATAGTCTATGTGACAATGATAAAGTGTGAAATGTGTTTGTTCTAGTGTGCTTTGTGTATGGTTGGCTGATATTCTATATTAACATAGCTTGAAAGGATTAGGGATGATTATAGAGGTTTAAACATGTGAAATGGGTCCTATATAATGTTATCTATGCTTGAAGATCTTGTGTGTATAATCAAAAATCATCTAGTTGATCACAGTTTTCATATATACACTTTGGGTCCAATGGTAAAAAATTTGAGTAGGCAATTTGATGATGTCACCATTTCCATGTGGGAAGGAATCAAGGGGAGCTAGTCATATGGTTGTAGTCACAATAGTCCCTAACTGTTTAGCACCAAATCTCAAGTCATGCATCAAAATGTGGTTAAATATATGAGGGTGTAAATTTGTCTTATTAGATAGATTTCATTATTTTCCCATACTTAACCAAAATTTCAAAGCACCCAAAAAGAGCTAAGTAAACATGTTGATGAGGTTAGCACTCACATATATGGACAATTCAAGAGAAGATGTTCATATGGGCTTGTTCAATTTTAGACCTAGTTTATATTCATTAATTTAAAGATAATGTAATATAGTGCATTAAAAGATATGCATATGAAAATTTGGGATCCCAAGTAGATTAACTATGTTTTCCCATTATTAGCCAATTTTGTAGTGTGGTATAAATAGCTAAGTGATAATTTTGATGGTGTTATATCTTGAACATGTGAAGGTGTAAAGATAATTTAATCATATGGGTTTATTTATTTTTGAGCATAGATAATTTTTGATAAATTTTAGATCATGTGATGAAGCATGGAAAAATTTATGGTTGCTCAAAGTTGGCCTCTCAGGTAGATTTGGACATGGTTGGCTTTGTGATAGATGTTTATGAGTAGGCACTTTAATGGTGTTATATCTCTCATGAAAGAGGGTTTCTTGAGTATTATTAAACATGGTTAGATTATCCTATGTGAGGAGATCATCTAGTCCAAATTTAAGATCATACATCAAAGTACATAAGAAGTTATTAAGAAATAAAAATTGTTACTCAGGCATATTGATAGGCTCCCCATACTTCATCATTTTTGTATTTGTTAAAGCTTGAGTAAGATCAATGGTACACATTGATTCCAAGGAGTAAAGAGGCAATGAGATAAGGATAGGTGTATGATTTTTAATAACTAATAAAAGTTACATCATAATGATCTGATGACAAATGAGTTTTCATACACCTAATCAAATGATGATCATTGATTGTTAAAGTCTTGATCGATGTATAGAGATCGATGGAGCACATTGAGTCAAATTTCCTAGATTAAATGAAATGAGATTAATGTGATATATGTTTAATTATTGTATTTTTAAATATATGTAATAAGGATTATATAATATCAATGGTGTGAGATAGATCCTGAGATGAGAATACACAAGATTTGAGCATTGTGTTTGAAGGTTAACTGTGACCATTGATATTCAAATATTTGAATTTAACATAAGAAAAACAAAAGATCTGTATTTTGATAAAAGATGAATTTTATCATGAATTAATAATAAAAGTGGTAGATAACTTCAAGGTGAATCTATATATATATATATATGAATATCTGAAAGTGAGAACAGACAAAAATATTGAGCCTAGAAATTGACTGTGTTTGTGCTTATTCCGCAAGTAACCAGAGAAGGATATTTGATCTTGTATTGTTATTTCGCCAATGTATAATGATGTATTAACTATTTAGGATATTTTTATACTCTGTGAGGAGTCTCTACATGAATTTTGGAGGTGTGATCAATCTATTTTGAGCATGACCAATGCTTAAGAAGTTGACTGTGTGTTCATTCATGGTGACTATGTAGACCAGGTTAGTGTTTATATTGTTTGAGCATATGAAAAGGTGAGATAAGTTGATTTTTATAATTTTAGGATGTTTAAGGGGTCATAAGGAGTGGACCCAAGTATTATAATGTGGTATAGTGTTATTTTTTTGCTAGGAGTGATAAAAGAGTGAATGGGTTCACATGAGACCTATAAGGACAACAAGGGCCTTATTAAAAGGTGTAGTTACTTAAGGGTGACCCATTGTTTATATGGATAACCTATAGAGATTGTATTTATATTTGTATTCATTTCATATATGTCTTAAGAGTTAAGACATGCCTAATGGCTGACCAAGGTAGTGATTATCTAGATTTTTCTATATATAGTGGAACCAAACTTGTTGGGTTATAGACTTTTGAGAGAGTCTTGGGAGAGTTTTTGAGAGAGGATTGTGTGTTTTTTTATTGATTGAAGGAGGATTAGATTTCCCTAAGGATGTGTTGAATATAAAAACATATTAAATAATATTTTTATGACTTGTTGGTCATAATTCTATTGTGAGAATAGTTCACTTGTTTGAGTGTGAACAAAAGTGAAGAGTGATTAGCTAAGGTACATTATCAAGTTTTGTTGACATCAATTCAGAGGTGGAAGTTTTTCATAGGTGTTGTTGTGGTAGCTCATAATCTAAGGTTGTTTTATCATCCTTACAAGGTGACACTTGCTATAATGTCTAGTTATTATTGTAACTCAACTAGGCATGTGTGGTAGCATATTTTAGGATTGGTGTCTCACTAAATTGGGATTATAGGTCCTTGATCATTTATATATGGTATAAGTTAGATCTTGTTATTATAGGATAGTAATCTAATTTTAGGTTTCATTGGGTTTTCTCCCCAAAGAGGGTTTCTCACGTATGTCATGTGTTATGTGATTGATCTTTCATTGCCTCTCTTGCTCATTACTATGAATGTTGAATATGCTTCATGAATGCTCTTAGTATCTGATTAATTATTTTTAAAGATCAAATTTATATTTATATTTTTTTAGGGCTCATTAATTCACCCCCACTCTTTCAATGATTTTACCTCTAATAGGCCATAGCATCTATGGGTCACCCTTAATTAGCTACACCTTTTAATAAGGCCCTTGTATCTCTTACATGTCTCATTGAGACCTTTACACCCATTTAACTCACCCTCAAGAAAAAAAATAACATAGGACAACTTTTAAATACATGGTTCCACACCTTATGTCCCTTAGGACATCCTCAAATGATCATATTTACCTTACATCACATCTGTGTATGCTCAATCAGCTAAAACTAAGACCTTATACATAGGAACACCATTAAAAAACATAAAATCAACTTCTTAAGAATTGTTCATACTCAAGATAGATTGATCACACCTCCAAAATACACATAAAACATCCTCATGGAGTATAAAACATGTTATAATAGCTAATTCATTGTGAGACATTGAAACAACATCAATACAAGATTGAATATCCTTCTTGGGTTACTTGCAAAACAAATATGAACACATAGTCAACTTATAATCTTAATATATTTAATTGTACTCACTTTCAGATTTTAAAATCTATATATCTAGATGCACCTTGGATTCCTCTACCAATTTTATTTTTAATGAATGAGCAAATTTGTCTTCTATAAAAAGATATGGTCCAAAAACTAGACACTATTTTTTTCCTTTACAAATTCAAAAATTCAAATGCAAATGGTGACAATTAACCTTTGAACACAAATATAAAATCTCATGTCATCTAAAATTTGAGTTAATATTTCACCATAAATATTATATGAGATTTAACACATATACCACCCAATCCAAATGTTAAACATCTGATAGTTGACATCATCTTATGTAATCTTGAAATGTTGACTCAACATGCTCCATCAATCTTTGTGGATAAACTAGGTCTATAATGGTAAACTCTCATCATTTGATCAATCTATACGAATGCCCACTCATCATTAGATCATTATCATATACCTTTGTTTAGTATTTAAACATCATGCACCTATCCTCATCTCATTTCTTCCTGACTTCTTGGAGTAATGTGCACCATTTATCTTGTGTGATTTTTAACTCTTTAAAAAATGACCAAGTATGGGGACACTTTCAATATGACTAACTAGCCATTTTGGAACACGAATAACTTCTTCTTTGCTTACTCACATGATCTCAAACTTGGACTAGATGATCTCCTTCCATAAGAGAATCCAATCATGTAACACACTACTCTTAGAACTTTTGCATGTGTGAAATAAAATCACATTAAAATGGCTTTTCAAAATCTTTTGGCACAGAGCCAACTATGTCAAAACCTACCTAAGAGGCCAACTTTGACCATGTATAACTTTTACCATGCTTTAGGGCATTACCTCAAATTTATTGAAAATAATCTATGCTCAAAACTTAATAAATCCATATTATCAGTTTCTCTTGACCCCTTCACACATGCAATATATAACACCATAAAAATTCTCACTTGGCTCTTCTTGCCATATTATAAAATTGACTATGGGAAAACATAGTCAAACTGCCTAGAAGCCCAACTTTGCATATGCATATATTTTGATGCACTACATCACATAATCTAAAAATATGTGAAAATAAACTAAGCATAAAAATGAATAATTCATATGATCATTTTGTCTTGATATCTCCACATGTGTGAACATTGACCTCATCAACATACTTGCTCAGCTTTTTCTAACCATATTGCAAATTTGGCTAAGTATGGGAAAATAATGAATTATGATTGAGAAGTGAACTTTTCACCCTCATATATTTAACCATGCTTCTATGAATGACTCTATATATGGTTCATAACAACTAGAGACTAATGTGATCACAACCATATGACCAATTCCTCTTGACCCATTCCCAAGTGGTAATGGTGACATAATCAAATTGCATACTCAAATTTTTTACCACTTGACCTAAAGCGTCTAGATGAAAAATATGATCAATTAGATGAATTTAACTTATGTACATAAGTATTAACAATATTTTGACTTCATAGAGGACCCTTATCACATTATCAAATTACCATAGTCATCCTTGATCATCTCTATCCATGTCAGTACTGAAGATCAACCAACCATACATAGAGCATATAATAACAAGCACATTACACACTTTGTTATTGTCACATAGACTATCAAGGCTCTTCATCAACTCAACAAGACACCTCCATGACACCATGATGACATCATCATGACAAATCTCTAATATTATGACAAGTAATATGAACCAAAAGGAAGAGGTAGAATAAATATGTAAACATTATACTAATATCCAAGCTTAATATCCTATCAATCAATACAGCATTCAAATCCACACTTATAATGAAATAATATCCATAATTTTTAATATTTCAATGAATTACTAGAACCAAAACAATGATAAATGTTTGAACATGATTAAGAAATCTTAGCTTAATAAGAAAATAAGGAGACCATCAAATCTTCTTATGGTTCTAACTATGGGATATTTATAATAAGAGTCATCTAATGATAAATCTATTTTATAGAGATCTGGGTAATTAAAACATGCATTTTTTATGTTGATGAATGTTTATATATATATATATATATATATATATATATATATATATATATATATATATATATATATATATATATATATATATATATATATATATCAACATAAAAAATGCATGTTTGAATTACCCATATCTCTATAAAATAGATTTATAACATTAGATGACTCTTATTATAATTATCCCATAGTTAGAACCATAAGAAGATCTGATGGTCTCATATATATATATATATATATATATATATATATATATATATAAACATTCATCAACATAAAAAATCCATGTTTGAATTACCCATATCTCTATAAAATAGATTTATAACATTAGATGACTCTTATTATAAGTATCCCATAGTTAGAACCATAAGAAGATTTGATGGTCTCATATATATATATATATAGTTTTATTGGGAAATATTTCATGAACAAGGGAGAAGCAATCAGTGGCAATATCCATGATTCATCAACAAGACTTGAGTCAACCCAATCATTCTACATGAAATCATACTTGGTATATTTTTTTATTGATTTAAGAATGTTTCCAAGACTAAATTTATAATGAAAAGACTTTTCACAAAATATAATATATGATAAATTACCAAAAATCACTTATTATCAAGGAAAAAACCATTTCATAAGAGTGAACAATGCTTTCACTGTGCTTTTTTTTAAACTCTAGAAGAAAAAATAGCCTACTTGGATCTCAAATGAAGTTTTTTCCTTGGTAACAAAGTTTGGCCATTTTTTATCCAATTACATATATTCACATATATTATAGTTGGAGGGTTTTTAGGTGTCTCATATAAATTATAGAGATACCTAAGTGATAAAATTATTCTCATTGAGATTTGTAGGAAATTAAGTGAGGTTCATAAAAAGTGAAATGAGAAACATGTAGGAGGGATTTCATTTCCTTTTGGACTAAGTTATTATATGTAAAAATCATCTCAAGATGCCTCCAATATTGAAAAATCCACTAATGAATTCCTTATGAAATTTCATAAAGAGAATTTGCTTTTGATAGTAATATCCTAATTAAATGCATGTACCAAAAATTTAAGACTATTGATAATATGTTGAAGATGAATTTCAGGTTAGAAAAAGAAATATTTCAAATATGTCCTCGAAATAAATTAAAAAATTAAGATTAGAATAGGTTATCAGGATATTGTTGATGATGGATTAGACATGATTAATCCTGTCTTTTATAAATTACATCTTTTACCTCTTCTACTTATTGATAGGTCAATAAACTGATATTTTAATTTGAATGAGAGGATCAATTATTTTAATAAATATCAGGGGATTGATTTAAGATTAAATTGATCAATTATACAGCTACAATAATCTCAAAGTTTGTTGGATCCTCTAAAACCCAACAATAATCTAACACCAATTGGTTCCATGTTCTATTGGTATCTCAATGGATGAAAAGATTATGTCTCTAGAACAAATAAATGTATTCTTTCATAAGGAAGTATTAAAGGAAAAAATTTATTCCCTAGGTTATAAATAAGATTTTTTAGCAAGGAAATCTCTAATAAATTTAAAAATAATGGATGCTCTTAGAGACTTCATCCCTGTTGTATCAAATTTAGGGGAAGAAGGAGTTTGGACATTAGTGAGAAACAAAAAGAAAGGTAGAGAAAATAATAAATTATAACCTCTTAACATGACCCTCATATTTCAAAAGGAAAAAATTACAGAAGGATTATGATACATCTTTGTTTTGTATAGCTGATGTGGAAGTTGATAATTTTCTCTTGCTTTCGTAGAGTTGTTTTTTGTTTGTTGCTTCTCTACAAACTTTTTTATTATATCTAGTTCTAAAGACCATGTTTGTAGTTTATATTGTAAAGGGTAGAGTCTCTATTTCCAAAAAACTCACTTTTACCATTAAAAAAAACAATCTGGCACCAAGATGTATACAAAAATCCAACAACCAAGTAAAAAAACAATCAAATGAAATTATTAAGATCAAAATAAGAAGAATCTATGAGAATAAACTTTTGTAGATGTAACTATAAAAAGACTTTAGAAACTCATCATCAAGAGACCTAAAAATCCTTTATTTTTTTAGGTTAGGTTCCAACATAAAAATATTTGTATCCTTCATTGTGTTTTCCCCCAAAAATATCACTCATTTTTGGGACAACATTTAAACTATTTTGGTCTTACAGACCAAAATTATCTCTTCCCTTTCCAAAATTTGTCTTGAGCATTCAAATTCATCATTTTTCAAGCTTTTCAAAAATCTATGAACTCTACATGCTTAAATCTACAAACTCTGCAAACAGGCTCATTTCTACAAGTTCAATAGGCTTCACGACTTCTTCAGTTTCAATGCTTTGATTCATCATTTGGTTCAAACAAACAATTCGTCAATCAGTTCAAGGCTTTGTTTGAACCGTTGAACAAAAACTTGGTTCAATAGTTGGTTTAAACACATGGTTCAAAGGCAAGTTTAATGTTTGGTTCAATGCTTAGGTCATCGACTTGGTTCATTCAATTGAACCATCGGCTTGAACCATTTTGGTTCAAAGCTTGGTTCAACTAATTGGTTCAACGAAGTGGTTTAACAAGAGGTTCAAAGCTATGGCTCGAAAGTGAAAGTCTAATCTGGAAAAGTGCCAAGTAGAAATCTTAAAGAAGACCAAGGGGTGATGCGCCTGAAGATGTCAAATTCAACACAATGAATTAGCTATTGAAAACATAGTGATGGGCATGTGAATGTCAAAATTCAAGTCAAAAAAATAACTGTTGATCCTTTGAACCTACAGACCAGAATGCATTCACAGACTTCAAGGCCAAGACCAGTAGAAAGTGAGGAAGGAACATAACAGCAAATTGAATTTAGGACCCAATTTAATTAACCAAAAAAGGAGGAATGATGAAGATAAGAACAAAACGCCAGGTGGACATTGAATGTTGCAAGTGTAACTTGTTTCCCTACATTGATAAAATCAAATGGGTAAAACACCCATAAGTTCCAGGCTATCTTCTTAATAAATTCCAATGTGACATGATGTATTACTATTCCTGAGTCCTTGAAATGGCTATATAAGGAACTCTCTTCTATTGTAAAAGCATCTCTTTTTTGACAATCAAAAAGAACCTCTGCCCAAATTGAAAGGCACTTCTGAGACTTTGAGCTCAGTTTGTTTATCATATTTTGTTATTGGAATAAGAAAGCAAATGGTTTTTCAGACTTTGTGCTATGATATCTTTGTTTTTAAGGAAACTATTCTTATGTCTTTTTCCTTAATGTATTTTCTGTTCCTTTAATTCAACAAGTAGGATTAGTGAAAATAGTCAGAAAGGTGTCCTGAAGAGTTAACTGTGGAGAGACTTTGTGCCCCCATAATTGCCTTTTGATGTGTTTTCTTTTCATTTTTGTGTAAAGGACTTTGAGAAGACTTTGTGCCCTCATTGTTCTTTGTATCTTACACTTGATCAATCTAGGTGAAGACTTTGTGTTGCATCTCGATTTGTTAGTTATTACATCTTTTGCTACATTTTGTTGTTACTACCTGGAGTATTCTTGTGGCTTGCTAAATAGTACTTCTGAAAGAAGAGGAGTGTTGTCTCTCATTTCCCTTGAGTTTTTCCTTTGATCCGCATGCATCATCTCTAAAAAAAGAGAGATGGATGATTTTTCTTACCCCTAAGTATTATATATATATATATATATATATATATATATATATATATATATATATATATATATAGGGAACCTCCCCTTGATGAGAGGAGAGATTAGTCCCCTTCTGATGTGGTAAAACTACACATTTGGATGACTAATCTTCCTACTTTGGCTAATCAGACCTATTTTGTTTATCAGTATGCTGATCAACAAAATATTCAACAAACAGTTTTTGGTGACTCTGCTGGGGAATATAACCCATTATCATTATATCCCTTATCCATTACAGAATCTGATGACTCCATTTCATGTCTTACCCATTATTCATTATAGCCTTACCATCTTCCTCCACCTCTATTATTTTATCTGGTCTGTAAAACCAGAGCTGTTGGGAAGAGCATGTAGTTTGAAGTCTCAAACTTCAAGTTGAAGCAGATCCTACTCTTTTCCAATTTTTGTTCTACAATCTGGCAACTCCATGTTATACCAGAGGCCAAAAATCCCAAGGTATTTTTAACCCTACTTTTGAGTTGGTGCAACAGAGTAATTTTGAGTTTTTTCCTCCACAACCTCACCTTGGATTAACTAGAAGTCTTCCTCCTACCCCTACCAGGCCACCAACACAAGGCAAAGCTTCTTTTTCTACTGCTAGTCGAGCCTTACCTGCCCACACTCCACCTTGATTAGTGATCCCACTTTTGCATAATCAAATCATGGATCAAGGACCCTAGGGTAATTCTTTTGGTCGCTTGAATTTGACTCCACCTCTACATGAGCTTCCACGCAGTTCAAGGAAGAATTTTCCCAAATTCTTCAGTGATGGGAAGGTTCATCCTGATTGATCAGAAATTTGGTTCTAAAAAAGGTTTCAAATTAGAGTTTAAATTATTTCACAGCATAGAGATCTTCAAGAGCTTTCCGACACTTTTTGCGGTTCAAAAAATGGACACCGTATGCAAAATTTATGGGCCGCTAAAGTTTTGGTTCAATAGGTAAAAATTTGGTGTCGACAAGTGACGTGGCATTATTTACATGCGACACGTGGCAAATAATTAGGGGGAAAAAATTTTGGTTAGGTGTTATTTAACACATGTTATTTTAAAATTTCAAACTCGACGCCACCCAAGGAAAATTTCAAATAACAAGGTGCCAAAAAGGAGGGAGGAAACAGTCAAACTTCATGTAAAGCGTGCCTATGAAGCATGCCACACCCTTGGCCGCTTCCCTAGGCACCTAGAAAGGAGGAAGAGGTTTTGAACTCTTGACCTCCCATGTAAAAGTGAAGCGTCTTGACCGCTTCAGCCACAGTTGCTGAAATGTTATGAAAGGGAGTTATTTTTACTTGTTTGAAGACGGATTCCTGACTGTGTTTTATTTTAAGAGGCCGAGAGCTTGTTTTAAGCTTGGAGACAGCTAGCTAATGGGATTTTCTCCAATATCTGACCTTATACACAGTAAGCAAGCCTTTTTAATTATGTTTTGTAATTAAAAAGAGAATGTTATTATTATTTGGATATACCAATAGATTGAATGAAGGACAAAAGCAATTTTGGAAGGGGATTGAAGACTGAGGAAGGATTCTGTGTGACCGAGCTTGAGTTTATCAGTGAAGGTGGAATTCTTGGATAGAGATCAGGCCTGAGGGAAGTTGTATAGCGTTTCAAGAATTTGTAAGCCATTTGTTGTGCAAATTTAATAGAAACGGTCCTCACTATTGGGTGGACCCAGAGACGTAGGCAATCAATGCCAAATTCCGTTATCAATTTCATGTGGTAATTTGTCATGATTTCATGTTTTATTTTCAAGTAATTCTGATTTTAATTAATCACGAACTCATGCAATATTTAAAAAAAAATTGACAATTTACAACATTTAATTTTTAAAACAAAATCCAGTTTTTATTGGTGAATGGAAGATATCAGTCTTTTTTTGACAATTCTAATCCAATTCAATAACCGAGAATATTTTGCTAAACAATTTGCAAGTTCTTTTGAGTATTTTTGAGAATTTGTAAGTTTGAGAAAATTCAGAATCCGTATGTTTAAAACTTCACATAGAGTTTTTCAGTGGTGTTTACGGATCATTGAAGAACACATTATAGCTTTTGGCATAGCCTACAGTGTAATAGGGGTGGAATTTGAAGATGTGGCAGTCAGGCTTTTTGTGGAGACACTATAAGGTGCTACTACAGACTGGTTCTACAATCTATAAGCTAGATCAGTGACTGATTGGGATACACTTAAAGCCAAGTTCGAAGCAAGATTCAAGCCTGCAAAAGAAGCATATGCCTTGCTAGCCCAACTCACACAGATGAAGAAGGAGCCCCATGAACCTATGAGGGACTTCATTGCCACATTCAACAAGCTGAGGCACAAGATTCCCATGATCACCCAGCTGACACCTCAGAATCTCATGTGTTTCTTCATCAACTCATAGCTGCCTGAAGTGAGTTTTCTATTGAGATAGGCTAGACACATAGACCTTGAGGCTGTTCAAGACTTGGCTACTGAGCTAGAAGATGACCTGATCTTGGTAGGAAATATAAGGAGAGATCTTAACAGAGCTAAATCCTCTTCATATTTTGAATACTCACCCATAGTCACCACTGACCCAATGGTACAAAAGCTGGCAAATGAATTACTAGCCTTGAAAAGGCAAATGGCACAAGCTATGTCTTATGCTCCTCTATATCAAAATGCACCAAGGAGGACATTCTCTAATCAACCATATCAAGGCAATGCTGCTAGAAGTCAAGGAGAACCAAATCATCTTCCTCCCCCATAGAGGAATCCTACCCTTGAAGCACCTCCAACAAACTCGATAGTTGGATATCTGGAAACAGAGCATGTTTCCTATTTCCAACCTGAGTTAGAGCAAGAAAATGGCACTGATCTCTTCAGGGAGGATCTAGAAGAATCAGCTAGTGACTCCCACATTGGTTTCCTAAATTACTAGTATGAACCCAAAAGTGAAAGTGAAGCAGTCAAAGGATCATACACAGTATTCACCTAGTCCCAAAATCAGTTAGCCCAGCAGGTTGACAAATAGAAGATAGAAGAGTGACCCCAACCAAAAATTTCAATTATTGAGTAGAGAACCCCTCTTCATTTTCAATCAAAGGACCCAGTGATTACCAAAAGAGTAAGTACATTAAACATCTCTGTACCTTCTACTTCAGCTTCACAAACCAGTCCTCCCCCTCCCAGAAATCAAAAGGATGAACTTCCATCCTCTCTTCCAAATCCATTCCAGTCATTTGACATGATTGATCATGTCAAGGAACCAAAATTAAAATAACTAAGTTTTAATCCCTGCAAGTCAATCTTGAGCAATTGGACATTGATGGAGAACCAGATGCAGACCTGTCTGAGACAAAATATGTGGTCACCCAAATATCAGCCCCTACAGCACAAATTTTGTCTGAGTCTTCAAGCAGGGGTAATTATTTATTTACCACATAAGATGTTCATGTTTTTGATGAAATTCCTATAGCTAAAAATCTAGGAATTGATCCAAACAAGACTTTAGGAGAATTGGTAGGATGTAGTGTAAATAAGGAAGGATCTTCCATCTCTAGTGAAGAGAAATCTGATAGGAGATCAACTTTTAATGATGACAGCAATTCTTCCACCAATGATGAAGTTGGAACTATGTTGATATCTCCTCAAGGAGATATTCTTCCTTCATGTAATTTTCAATTCATCATTTATTCTATAACTAGATATAGATCTTTGTTGCTCAGATTGAACACTGCTCAGGGTGAAAAAGTCAAACTCCACATTAAAGGAGATGATGAGCTGATGGTTTGTCAAGAGTTTGATATGGACAATCTAATCATGTGCTAGACTAGACCAACAGAACAACAAGTTATTATGATGGACCATGCTACTACAAATCAAAATAAGGCAAAGGAACCCTTCGCCAAGAAAGCAAGGAGTTATGGTTTCATATATGAAGACCACATCCTGCCTTGGAACAACAAGAAGAAAAGGCCAATAAGAGGACATAGAAAATTGGTTTCCTGGTGGAGAGCTCCATTCGCCCATCACCATTTTTAGGGTTAAAATGTTTTCCTGCTAGTTTACCAAGATGGCACACTATTTTCATGGTCTACCAGGAGAAAGCAATATCTAAAATACTTCAATTCTTGAGTATCAGATCATATCATCTATACATATGTATATTTATACAGTTTTCAATTTTGTTTTGTTTTGTTTGTTTCCATTTTTTGTGCCTTTCATTTCTGGGTAGCATGACTCCATAACCCAATGGTACACATGAATACACTGGAGATTCTAGATTTTACTCCTTTCAATTCTTTTTGCAATTGATAGAAGTTCCCCAACTGGAGCCAGCTGTTGTCCCCCAAAAATATCACTAATTTTTGGGACAACATTTGAACTATTTTGGTCCTATAGATCAAAATTATCTCTTCCCTTTCCAAAATTTGTCTTGAGCATTCAAATTCCTCATTTTTCAATATTTTCAAAAATCTACAGACTCTATAGGCTTAAATCTATAGAATATACAAATAGGCTCATTTTTACAAGTTCAACAAGCTTCACAGCTACTGTAGTTTCAACACTTTGATTCATCCTTTG
Organism: Torreya grandis; assembly: GCA_037957365.1. Taxonomy (NCBI): domain Eukaryota; kingdom Viridiplantae; phylum Streptophyta; class Pinopsida; order Cupressales; family Taxaceae; genus Torreya; species Torreya grandis. Next base: position 446,714 of record JARHVA010008329.1, read on the forward strand.
GTTCAAACAAACAATTCATCAATCAATTCAATGCTTTGATTAAACCATTGAACCAAAACATGGTTCAACGGTTGGTTTAAACACATGGTTCAAAGGCAAGTTCAATGTTTGGTTCAATGCTTAGTTCATCAACTTGGTTTATTCAATTGAACCATCAGCTTGAACCATTTTGGTTCAAATCTTGGTTCAACCGATTGGTTCAACGAAGTGGTTCAATAAGAGGTTCAAAGCTATGGCTCGAAAGGGAAAGTCTAATCTAAAAAAGTGCCAAGTAGAAAGCCGAAAGAAGACCAAGGGGTGACGTGCTTGAAGATGTCAAATTCAACATAGTGAATTAGCCATTGAAAACATAGTGACGGGTGCGCAAACGTCAAAATTCAAGACAACAAAATAATTATTGATCTTTTGAACCTATAGATTAGAATGCATTCATAGACCAAGGCCAAGACCAACAAAAATTGAAGAAGGAATAGAATAGCAAACTAAATCCAAGACCCAATTTAATTAACCAGAAAAGGAGGAATGATGAAGATAAGATTAGATCGCAAGGTGGACATTGAAAGTTGCAAGCGCAACTTGTTTCCTTGCATTGATAAAATCAAATGGGTAAAATACCCCTATGTTCTAGCCTATTTTATTAATAGATTCCAATGTGACATGATGTATTACTATTCCTAATTCCTTGAAATGGCTATATAAGGAACTCTCTTCTATTGTAAAAGCATCTCTTTTTTGACAATCAAAACGAACCTCTGCCCAAATTGAAAGGCACTTCTGAGACTCTAAGCTCAGTTTGTTTATCATATTTTGTTATTGGAATAAGAAAGCAAATGGTTTTTTAGACTTTGTGCTATGATATCTTTGTTGTTAAGGAAATTTTTCTTATGCCTTTTTCCTTGATGTATTTTCTATTCCTTTAATTCAACAAGCAGGATTAGTGAAATTAGTCAGAAAGGTGTCCTGAAGAGTTAACTGTTGAGAGACTTTGTGCCCCCATAATTTCCTTTCAATGTGTTTTATTTTCATTTTTGTGTAAAGGACATTGAGAAGACTTTGTGCCCTCATTATTCTTCGTATCTTACTCTTGAGCAATCCAGGTGAAGACTTTGTGCTACATCTCGATTTGCTGGTTATTACATCTTTTGCTACATTTTGCTATTACTACCTGGAGTATTCTTGTGGCTTGCTAAATAGTACTTTTGAAAGAAGAGGAGTGTTGTCTATCATTTCCCTTGAGTATTTCCTTCGATCCACACGCATCATCTCTTAAAAAAGAGAGATGGATGATTTGTCCTACCCCTGAGCATATATATATATATATATATATATATATATATATATATATATATATATATATATATATATATATAGCTTATGTATAGGGAACCTCCCCTTGATGAGAGGAGAGATCAGTCCCCTTCTGATGTGGTAAAACTACACATTTGGATGACTAATCTTCCTACTTTGGCTGATCAAACCTATTTTTTTTATCAGTACGCTGATTGACAAAATATTCAACCAACACATTGGTTATTGACAACACAACTCAAAATTTTCATTTCTTTCAACATAGGTTTTTCAGTAGTAGCTATTACATCTTATACTACCTTAATGAAAATACAACTTGTGTTTTCTATAATTATGATGAAATTTCCTCTTGTATCTTTTATGATCTCAACACAAGTACCTCTTATATCTTTTAATGATCTTGTGAAATTTATTATTACTTATTCCATTTTACTTCTACAACCTCATTCATCTCCTCCTACACACATAAAAAAAATTAAATTATCATTTAATGGAGCTTTTTCTTCTAGTGAGTTGTCGAGCATCAATCTCCTTGAGTGTGTGCATTAGGAAAGGGGTGCGTATGCTTGTGGTAATTTTTGAAAGATGTTTCTATCTATGTCATGATCATATCATTCCTATTTTGATTTTAACTTCATCATATTTTCCTTATTACCTACCTCCTTCCATCTTAGCTCACTCATTTGTGCTAGTTTTCCCATTTCCTACTACATCGACCAAGGATAATGTCTATTTTTTACATATTATATTACTATATTGTATATACATAATCAATTTATTTTTGAGTTTATATTTTTTAATTCATATTATTTTAGCCTAGCCAACATAGCTTAATGTCAACCAAATCATCTTCACTACATCAAAATTGGTTGATGTCATCAGCTTAGACTTTAGGTTAGGCTTAGGTATTTTATCACTATATATACAATTAATATTTCATTCCATCATAGTCATATATCACACTCATATACTCTTATCTCCCTTATACTTCTACCCTAAGTCACATTCTTGGGAACTATAGGTAGAATCTTGTCTTGCGGGAATATTATGTTATGAAAATATTGGATATCTAATAGGATAAGTCATTCGGATTATTATTCATTATTATACCAACCATTTTAGTCTTTAAAACTAAATAAATATCTTACAAATAATAATTGGACAAGTTAGAGATTTAGGTTGATGGGTCCTCTCCAAGGTAAGTATTTATAACCTTATGCTCTTTCCTTTATTTAATTTATTAATTAGATGTTATTTTCTACTTAGTGAATGAATGTGTGTGTATTCTTGTCTAATTGCTATCTACACCTAGTGTATCTATTATATTTAGTAATATTTCCATTTATCCATTTTAGGTTTAATATACCCCCATTTTTAAACCATGTAACCTTGTTTTGGTCATTCTAAACCTTCCCTTTTACTTTAATTTACTTTACTTTACTTGTATAACTACTTAGATTGTTTATTTTAAATATATAATACTTACATAGACATCTAGTTGGAGTAATTTTTTTGTGTCATTAGACAAAAGTATTTTGAAACTTATCCCTTGATACTGATGATAAAGGTACCTATCTTGTTAGTTCTATGGATCAATTGGTCACTAGTCAAGCAATAGGTGTCATGAGCTCTATTTGATTTATGTTTTACAAGTTTGGGAATTTAAAAATAGGATAGTTAAAAGTTAAACCTATTTTAATCTCTCCATAACCTTCATCATTTCAATCAAATGCATCATTGAAACCAATACTTTTTTGTCTCAATTTTCATTTTTAGCCAATTGCATTGGCCAACCCGATATATTTTTATTTATGTCCTCCAATAGTATAGGCCATCTTGATACCATTATTTATAATTTCAAATACACTATCTTAGTTGATATAGTTCATTGATTTGTAGCTACCACTAGTGGTTCCATTTTTAAAATTATATTAGCCAACCCAATACAGTCTATTTTTCTTAATTAACTACATAGGCCTAGCCAATATACTACATTTTTTATAGAAATATAAACTAACTGCATTAGCCTAGATGATAACATATATTTTATGTAATCATCCTTTAATAATTAATTTTAAAATTTCTTAGCATCATGATGTCACCTCTTAAATAATTCCTTGCTAGCCTCAACTCATTTAGATCTTATATGGGTTGTTTCTTTCTTCCTATCTTATCCATCATTGAAGAAAAATATTTATGGTGCATTTTTTATAGAAACCATTCTATATTTTCTCTATCTGTTTCTCGATTGACCCCATATCATTTAGTAGGTACAGTAAATAATTAAATACATATCCAAAATCATGACAACTATACATCGTATACCACTTTTACACCTTATCAACCTACAATTCATAAAATCATAAACAAATAAACATTAATGGTTGGAAAGTCACATTATGTTCCACCTATTGTAACCTATTTTAACAATCCCTGAGGTACATCTATTTAGATAACACCAATTATTAGTAAAAAATAATGTAACATGGTTGATATCAAGATTTCCTCATATTATATGATTGTTGTTGTAACAAACATCAATTTTAGGAATCTTCCTCCCAATAAAAATGTTTGCAATCCCCCTCCTTATAATTAACATCCACCTATAGATAAAACTATAATCATTGCATAAATGGTTTAACAAATTATCTTTATGCAAGTCTATAATAACTCCTAAATGATCCAAATGCAAAACCAAATTTTTTAAATGTCTAGTCAACCTAGAGTCATCAAGACTCAACCAAATTTAAAAAATACCCTTATTCTCTTATATATGCCAATAGGAATATCATCCCTCAACCTCTTATGCATAAAAAAATACTTCAACATCTTCAAAACAAACCTTTATTACCATTCATTATGTCCATGACCATTATAAACATTTATCTAACTATCACATATGAATGGAATAAAGATCCCACATTCTTCCTTAAATCCTTTATAAATATATATATAAGGAATGAATTCAAACTAATATCTTCACTATGACCAACCTTATAGCCAAATTTTTTTTGGTAATGCACTTTAATGTTAAAATAAAATTCTTATAAATTACATCACACAAATAGAGGATAAATATAATATTCTAGTTAATGAATTATAACATAATAATCATCCTAAAAATAGCCTTAGACATTTCATTAATTCTAAGGAACTTCTTGATTATTCTTCTTAGACTTTCATAAAATGATGGGAGTATCTAGCTCACAAATCAAATCATAACATGAGTGAGGATAATATTTTCAAACTCTTTATTACAATTATTAAAGACTCTCTTCTATACAGATTTATGATGTTTTCCCCTAAGACTTTACAAGAGGCCTTAGATTAAGCAAATATGTATGGTTTACTTATGAAAAATTTGAATCATCTCATAAGGAATCATCATCCAATAGCATTGATACCACTTCATGTCAAACAAATCCTCATAAAAAAATAACAAGGGATCTTACAAACTATGCAATACAAGCCCATCCCATTGTCCCTTCAATCTCCATAAACTCAAGAAAAAGGTACATCTTTCTAAATCCATGAACTTTGACACTTCCAAACCTCCTCCAAAATGGTACAGTCTTGATAATTTTTATTGGAGGCATGCTATGATAGATCATTCTCATATAATTGTCATGATATTTAGTGATTCATTCTTACCTCATTGCTTGGTCCATATTCAAATCTTTACACTATTACAAAAAAATGTTATCAATACTATTCTAAAGTCTCTCAATCAAATCAACATAAATTCCTCCTATCCTAACTCATCCACTAGTGTTTTCCAAACCATATTTAATCCTACTTCCTAAAATAATAATGAAAATATAGCTAACATGAAAAACTCAAAATGGGTATTTTTATAGATCAATTATAATTCTATTAAGTCATATGCACTAAGGGAGATCATAGTTAAAATGCCTACCACATGGTGAATTATATTGATTCTGATCCTTAATCATATATAAATCATCATCACTATCATAATTATACCTATATACCATAATAAATTCTATTAGATTGTATCAAATTATCTGATACCATTCAATTTCAACCACCTCTAGTGAGCCAAATCATTCATGGCCCTTAATGTGCTGATATAATTCAATATATTTCATCACAATACATCAACCAGGTTAGTAAAATACATTTCAATTATATTTCTAGATATTATCTTTCTTCATTAGATTACACCAATCTATTTGATAATGTCAAATTTATTTCACTAGACTGCTAATTTAGTATACTATATTGACCAGGCTGATATAGTTCCTTTTATATCCTCCAACTATATCTACCAGGATAATATATTTAATTACAATCATTATTCATTAGACTATATAAACCTAGATGATACATTCAACTTTAGTTTTGTTTCTCAAGACTATATTAGCCTATTTGATACCATCAAACACTATTTAATATCACCTCCAAATATTCCAGCATTGTCTTCAATGCCACATTTCATGTTGTAACACAAAATTACATATATTTTTACATCAAACCTAGGTGTTTCAACCTTGAGGTTAACTATAAACCATCTATATCCCATAGTTTGGGGAATCTTTCGATGCCTATCATATTATTATGACACATATTGGAGCATCTTTTGATTCCCATCATACAAATATTACACATACTATTGCACCTTGGTTTGCCTATAATTCATCCTTTGGGGCATGTCATGATTCCCATCCTTGATCTTATCTATGATTTTGATGTATCTTGTGATGCCTACCTTTTATATTTAGGCATGAATTATTTATCAATAAGATTTTTCCCATTTATTATCATCACTAAATTTAACTTTAAGAAACTTTATAAGACACAAAGGCTTACATTTCACATGTTTTTTTGGTTATTTGGTCTCATGTTTATTTATTTTTTATACATTTTATTCAATTTCCCCTATTTTTAGATGACTATTTATTTTCCCTATATTTTGGCATGATTAGTTACTTTGACATTCTTTTAGGATGACAAATTACTTTCATTAGTGCTTGTTTTAGATCCCTTGTAGGTTAGTAAACATTTAATAGTGACATGATTATCATAAGATAACCTCATCCATTTTGAATAATTATTTTCCCAATATATGCTCAAGTATGACCATATTAATCATTGTATCACCTCTATTACATGAATAAATCATCCACGATCCTCATATTCCCCTTATTTCATTTCACTTGAGGTAAATGTAAGTTGGTTTTGAGGTTTCACACTTAATGGTGGGCAAGTCTAGGAGTATTTAGGAACCATTGTCTTTATGTACTTATCTCTAGTGGCAAAACATAATCTCTCTTGTGTTAACAACATATTTCACTAATGTTTTGTTTTTTAATCCATATAGGGGAGGAATATAAAATAAAATCCATATCATAAGAAAATGAATATGTTAAAAGGAAATTATATCCTAAGAGTTGGATCAAACAAAAATATGTGATCTTTGTTTGGCACATATCCTATTATTTTTGAAACTCTAAAATAAAATTGACATCAAGATAGATATTAGGTCTGTTTGGGTATAGTATGCCATTAGAATGGGGTAGGATATCTTATTATATTACATCATTATATTTCCTACATTTAAATTCCATCTATATTATCATACAAGTACCAAATATTTTCATTAGACTAATGGATTTTTATGAATTCCTTATGAATATGGAACATGTTGTGAGAAGATAGAATCATTTTAATTTTCATGTATATAGCCTCCATGGGATGATCTATGTACTTCACTTGTTAGCCTAATAATTGTGTTCACTAGTTGGAATGATCTAGGTTCTTGATGTCAATAGTTTTTAGCCTTTCCCATTTTTTTAATGTGTCTCATTCTTGGTAAAGATATTCACATCACTCATTTTTTTCCTAACATTAAATACTTATATCATATACTTTACCTCTATCACCTTTATGGGTATTGATATTGGTTGATCACATCCTTGATCATACCTACCTACTTACACCACTTGGATTAGTTTGTGAGTTTCATTCTAAGACCTCATGTAAGACCAAGCATTCATTAGAAACATACTTTCGCCATCCCATTTTTTCCACACCATATCATTTCTATCATATTCATGTGTTTCAGTGGTTTTACATTCCTATATTGCATTCTAGAGCAATCACTAAAGTTTGAGTTTGAATTATTTAGATATTCTTGATTTTTCATTCATTCATTTTGTTATATTATTTTCATGGACTTCACTTATATTAAACTAGAAATTTTTAATTTTCAACACACTTAAATGTTTTTCATTATGTTTTCCTTGGAATGCTTGTCTTACATTTAAAAATACATTCAAAATTTTAATTCTTTATATTTTTTTTGTGTTTGTTTGACATGAGATGTGATTTCATTGACCTCCATATTTTTTTGAGTTCTTTTTATTGATTTTTAATTAATTTAATTATATATATATATATATATATATATATATATATATATATATATATATATATGTGTGTGTGTGTGTGTGTGTATATCTTTTATTTGTTATTATATTGATATTTTATTTAAATATAATGTTTTATATGATTTTTCACATGATTTAGTATGTTCTAAATTCATTTTACATAATTTTTCATTACATGCTTGGTATTTTAGTTATAACCTAGACTTTACAATCCTATATTTCCAATTTTTAAATTAATTTAAATAGTTTTGAGATTTATTCATTGATAATTGACCATCATTTATACAAATGCATTAATACTATTTATATCCTTATATCCCTATGGTTTCTCAAATGCAGAATTTTCGCCCTTCATGATCAAGACTATGATATCAACATATAGTAATTTAGAATAAAGATAATTCAAGGTATGTAGATTGTACTTTTAGTTATTCATTTTTCAACATGTATTTCCACACTTAATTTTATTTAGATTAGTTGTTTTGTTTCTATGTTATTTCCAAAATCACCATCTAATGTTACACTATTGTGACACATGAAGAGCTTCAAGTGTGGCATAAAGATACACATAATATTTTTCACTTTATAATTTATTAATGATTTATCTTGTAAAAAAAATTTAAACATAAATCTCCCTAATTACACACCTTAAGGGGTGCACTAAGAAATGGGTAGGTAGGATAGTGGTACTTTTTAGGAGATGTGTCTATCTATTCCATGATAATATATTTCTTATCTCTAGTTATAATTCATCAAATTTACCTTCCTACCTACCACCTTCCATCCTACCTTACACACCTATACCAGTTTGCACATTTCCTAATGCATCAACCTAGTTTGATGCTATCTATTTTGAAACTATTCGCTTACTATACCATATAAACTTAGTTGACGTCATTATATTTTTATCTTTTGGTATTCATATTATTTTATCCTAGCTAAAAAAATTTAATGTCAACTAACTACTCTTAAATGCATCAAAATGAGTTGATGTAATTATCTTAGCCTTTAGATTGGGTTTGGGTATTTGATCACTCTCTCTCTCTCTCTCTCTCTCTCTCTCTCTCTCTCTCTCTCTCTCTCTCTCTCTCTCTCTCTCTCTCTCTCTCTCTCTCTCTCTCTCTCTCTCTCTCTCTCTCTCTCTCTCTCTCTCTCTGTTTCTAACTAGTTTTTCACTTTTCTCATTTAGAAGATGAAAGAAACTAAAGTTAAATGGTCAGGGGTTTGTACATATCCAGATGAAGTTTGCACACTATATCTAGACAATTGAAGGAGCTCCTCTTTGGCTATGGAAGCTGACACTTGTAGATAATAAAGACTTAAATAGAAAGATGATAAATAGATATATGGTGGACTGCCAAGCAAAGCTCAGTCCCAAAAGTGCAAAGACTCCCTTGAGGGATGACAGTCCACTTATTTGATAAAAGAGTGTTTCTAGAAAGAGAAATGGTGAAAAGACTAAACAAAAGAAATAGAGATAATGTGTACCTGTATTCTACTGTTGGTCTATCACAGTCACCGACGTTGGTGGTTCTGCTGGCATTGGTTGGTCAAGTTGCCGATGTCGGTTATGCTGCCGATGTCGGTAGGGGAAATGGTCAATGTTAGTCAAGGTAATGGCCTTGGATGGGTTTTGAACGGGTTTATGGGTGACAGAGGAGTCTGGGAGGTATGTGCAAGATTGTAGGGAAGTCAATAGAGTCTTAAGAGGGACAAGGGGTAGATGATAGGTTGTCAAAAAGGGTAAGGATATGGGGAAGGCCTCTCAGCCTCTTCGAGAAGAAAGTCAGGTTTGGTTGATGATATTTAGAAATACTAAGTAAAAGCTAATTGTTAATGCTTTCTAAATTATTGAAATGAAATAGAAGAAGAATACTTAACTCTTACTTGCTGAAGAATCAGAGGTGTGAATGCTTGTTCCCGATGCGGCTGATGTAGAAGACTTCCTGTAATGTTTCTAACCCAAAGTCTGGAGCTATTTTTGTAGAGTCCTTGTAGCCTGTGATGCTTGATGTGCATCTGGGAGAGAGAGGGAGAGAGAGGTCAAATTCTGGGAGTAAGAGAATTAGCCTTCAGGTTTGTGATTCATCTGGGGGTCGAGAATTTGCCTTCGGGCCTATTTTAAGCAATCGACGTTAGTGATTCCACCGGCATCAGCCAATGGGTAACCGACATCAGCGGCTAGAAGATGGGAAAAAGGCTATTTTTATCCTTTTTCCCATTCCTCCATCTGCCAAGTTTAGTTGCCATTGGAAAATGGTCCAAAGGTAGATTAAATAGGTGTGAGAGGTTAGTGGGAGGGTTGAAATAGGTCTTAGGTCATTATGAAGGGTCATAGGGTGGTAAATGGGGGTATCCAAGGGCAAGGTGAGGTATCATGGGTGATGTGTCAAGGGTGGTGTTATTAATTTAAAATAGGTAATTAATTTTAAATTAATAAGTGTGTGGGTTAGAAATGTTTAGAAGTGGACCAAGGGGACCAAGGGGGAGTCGACTAAGGAGTAGACACAATTTTGGTGTCTACATTTGGCCCTTTTTGTCTTGTTAGTTGTTTTGATGAACTGCAAGACAAAAATAGGAGTAAGTTGCCCCAGGTATGGGATAATGTCGCTTTTATCCTATTTGTTATTCTGGTGAACTGTAAGACAAAAAGGAGTTGGTTGCCCCAGATGAGGGATGAGGTATTCCCCCTCAAAGTGAGAGTCAAGGGAAGGTACCCTGATATCGGGTGTCAATTTGATAGATAGAGGATGTATATGGTGAAGTTGGAGTGTGAATACTGTAGTAGTTGGGATTGTGCATATACTGTGCCATATGGTAGATAGGTCAAATTGTCACAGTCAAAGGTTGAGGATTGTTAAAATCAAAATAATCGGTCCTCAGCATTTAATCGTAGCTGATTGGGTTAAACGATCCAAGCTATAGCTCCAATGGTCATCATGTTCCAAGTATCCTAGGCTCAAGAAGTGCACCTGGAAAACATGAAAATGTCACAAATATTGGGGATCAACTTGCTCGCAATCCAAAAATACGTGTGAGGGTCACAATGTGATGTGTAGACAATTTTGCTAAGTATTCATGAGGTAGCATACATGCAATCAAAACAATCAAGGTAGAGTTGTCTTGAAAGTGGTCGTGGTCTGAGGAGATAGTCATGATCTCTAAGGTCGTTGGTCATGATTTTGGGTTGGTATGGATAGTTGGTCTATTAGATGGATGGATGAAGGAATGGCTGAGCTAACCTCAGAAAACCCCACGTCAACTGAGTGCTACCTACACAGCCCCTGTTTGAAGGGCCTCAGGCCAATGTAGTTCTCCCTAAAAGAGAGGAAGAGGGTTGGTTATGGATGTTGGTTGGATGAGGTTAAGTCATGGTTAAAGGTTAAATGGTTTATCCATCAAGTAGACAAATAAACAGATGTGGCTGAGCTAACCCCCAAAAGATGTCATGTCATCTGAGTCCTGCCTACAAAGCCCCTATTTGAAGGGCTTCAGACTAATGTAGTTCATGCTAGTTGATAGGTTGGTTTGGTCAGGTTATAAATGATGATGGTATGATGATGTTACAGTCTTTTCCATATTATGTGATGGTGTATTCTGTAACATTGGTGAGTGATTTTTCATCCCTAGCAAGTTTCCATATGGGTGATGGATGTATGCTAAAAAGGAAATGAGTTTATTTATGCTTCAGTAAGTAATGGTTTATGCTTGACATAAATTGTGTGGTCGATAGTTTCCATGTGTATTGGTTTCCATAGAAACTAGTGTGAATAGGCTATGATGATGTTAGTGGTCTCAAAATGTTTTGGTTGGTTTGGTTTGGTTTAGAAAATGATTTGGTTGGATTTGGATTGGTTGTATGTGACCAAAGTGTGTAAGAAGTGAAAGATGTTTTTCTCTTTCATTGACAAGGACCATAATGATAGCATAGATAAGGGTTTTTCAAACAAAAAGGCACATTCATGCATTACATCTTTGACCATTGGTTGTGTTAGAGAAGCAATCGAATCACTTGACATTGAGTGAGCTCGAAATCCCTTGAGTATGTTGGGGTAATAGGTTTGATGATATGTTAGGATAGGGTAACTCTTTTTAGCAAGGATAACTTTGCCCCTTTTATAGGTGACCCTGAGAATGACTATAGGCAAGTCCATGACTTAATAGCTTGTCAGTCATTTTTTTTATTTTTTATTTTTATTTTTTTGTAGACTGATCGATGCGAGAAGTCTATGTGGGGATGTTATTTCATTTTGTGGTCATATGTGAAGCTGATCAATGTGGGAAGCTTCTGAGAGAGTGTTGTTTGTAGCAAGATTTGAGCATAGCCATCCTTCGAGGGAGTGGTCTATATTTTGCTTTGTATGGTTAAATGACTTTGAATAGTTGTCCTTCACGGGATCAGTCTATCAATTACAGTAATTATGTAGCTGTCCTTTGAGGGAGCAATCTACATTTATAAGTTAATGACCTTTGGATAGGTATCCCAGTTTTATATGTTTGTGGACTGAAGTTTTAGTCATGGACTAGCCTATAGAGGTTTAAGGGCTCCCTTTTATTAGGACAAAGCATTCATACTTTATAAAAGGGTTACATAGTGTTCATTTAGGAGAATAGGGTTGAAAGGAATGAGGATTAAAATGATAGGGATTGCTCAAGGGATGAGCTCAAGTTTAATGTCAAGTGAATGAGTACTTAACTAACAATAGAATGGTCGTAGATGCAAGGCATTAAGGGGCTCAGGTTCTATTCGGCCTTCAAGAGAAGATAGACGATAAGTCCCTGATCCATACTTGTGTGTTATGATATAAGGTTCGAGCCAATTAGGAGAAAAATTGCCTCATTTACTTCTTTCCATGTTGGGCACGTGTTGGTCGAGGCTTGGTTGGTTTACGTTTGGTTGATGCTTGGTTGGTTGATATTTGGTCGATGCTTGGTTGGTTGATGTTTGGTCGATGCTTGGTTGGTTGATGTTTGGTTGAGGTTGTGATAGTCAGTATAGATTCGGATCCCCCCCAATTGCTCTTGTGACAAGGATGATGTTTGACACCCATTGCGGATAATCAATGGGTTGGATGAAGAAGATGAAGAGACCTAGATACTCCACCTAGTTGATAGGTTAGGGGTTCGAAGCGAATGGTGTTTATGCAAAAAAAACTAGGAGGTATGGAAACCACCGACTCTGTAAGTGAAGATGGGGGAATAGGCGAGTTTGGAGGTGATTGTTCTATGATAGATTTAGGGTGAGGGTTTTTAGAAGTTTCAATAGGTTCTTCAAAACCCAGGCCATGTCGCTTCTTGGCATTCTTTATGTCCTCGTCATTTGGTGGTTCGACAGGCTGGTGGGAGGCTTGTTCGTAGCACCCAAAGCCAAAGCCCTTCCATGCACACCTATAAAGATAGGTATGAGCAAAGTTTGGGTTTCCAAGAAAAGAGAAGTTAGACGTAAATAGTTGGGGTGATGAAAGAGGATTCCCATCAGTGGGAGCTCGATCTAGCCCTCCATAGATGAGATTTGTTCAAAGATTGGGAGGACCATAAGGAATGACCATTCTGATATGATGGTCATAGCTAGGATTGTGATGAAGTTGTCCATACTCTTGAGGAGTCTAGAACATGTCCAAAGTGAGTAAACGATACTCCCCCAGTGAAAGACATTAGAAGATATCTTCCATAGGGTCTTTTGTTTCCACTTGAGGAGGTGGTGTAGGTGTAACCACCATTTGTGTACTTGTTAAAGCTTTCGCAGGTGGAGGTGGTGTTTGGGTTGATGTCTTAAAAGGAATGAGAACATCATTGGGTCAATAAGTTGTGTTGCATGTCTTGAAAGGGGAGGGGTCTATGGGAATGACATGGACTTGACTATCATGTTCAAATTTGACACAACAGTGTAATGTAGAAGGGACATAGGCCATGGCACGGATCCAAGGTCGTCCTAATAACATGTTGTATTGGAACTCTCCCTCGATAATGTAGAAGAGCTCTAGGATTGTTCATGGGCTAACATGAATATGTAAGATGACGGTGCCAATGGTAGTGGCGGTGGTGTCATTAAAAGATCAAAGAATTGCGTCAGTTTTTGACACGCAATTCTTTGGGAGGGCTAACTGGTCATAGGCATGGGTGGAAATGATATTGATGCCAGTGCCCCCATCAATCATAACTCACTTAATGTGAGTTCAATCAATGTAGGCTATGATGAAAAGGGCAACATCCTGATCTTCCAAGTTGAAGGTAGGAATTTCAGAATCACTAAAGGTAATAGAGGTGATGGTGGGTAATGATTGGACTAAGGCAGCTAGTGGTTGGGGGTCCTCGGATTGGACCTCTACTACCTATAAGACTTTGATTAAAGCTTGATGATGTTGTGGAGAGCTTTGAATGAGATCATATAAAGGAATCTTCATGGGAGTTTGGTGAAGCTATTTCACCATAGAATCACGGATTGCCTCCGAAGAAGTGGATTGGGATGTACCCAAGATATAAATCTTGGATTTAGGTGGTTGGGCAGGTTTGACAAATGGGTAGGTCTAAGGAATACCAGCTTTCTCTTTTCCTTTATCTTTTAAAGTTTGTGACCTAGTGGCCACATTGATGGTGTTAATCTCGAATAAAGGGGGCGAAGGAGGTAAAGAGACCATAGTCTGATGATGAGATCCCGATGAAGGTGGAGAGGTTGGAGAGATATTAGATGGTGTTAGAGATTCATTAACAATCTCCTCAATAAGAAGGGTGTCTTTCTCCAAGTATTGGCGGATGATGACCTTAAGGGCACAACAATTTTCAGTGTCATGCCCAGGTGTGTGATGATATGGACAAATTTTAGTGTCATCGAACCAAGATGGCTTTGGTCTGAGAGGTTGAAATGGTTTGATAGGTGGAAGAGTGATGTTATAAGTTTGCAAAAGTTGGCGTAGTATCAAAGCATATGAACCCACTAAGGGGTCTATGCTTGTTGATGTACTAGGTGTTGAGGACTTTTGTTTAGGAGTTGTTGAGGGAGACTTCCATACCACCTTTTGGGTTGGTGGTGTGGCCACTCATGTAGATGACACTTTCCTTGTGAAGGGTGCCAAATTTTTTAGAGGAGACATGTTTTTGGTGGGTAAAGGGAGTAAGGGAGGCAATTTGTTTTTGATAGGTGTTAGAATAGGAAGCACTCCTTTTAAGGTGGATGGTTGTGGGCCCAAAATAGAGGGTGATGATGATGGTGGGAGAGGAGTTATATGATGTGTTTAGTAGCCTTATTTGGTTTAGTGTGAGGACTACTATTGTGTGAGGCAAGGTTGAAGTCTACCTTCACTTGTGGGTGAGTGAGGTTAGATATGGGGTGAACACTGATGGATTTAATCGGTGTTGGTATGGTGGAAGTTTGTGAGGGTTTAGGCTCAGATGTGGATGGTTGAGCTTCTAAAGATTTGGAAGTAGAAGCCTGGTCCTCGTTGGAGACTTTGGGAGATTTTGTTGAAGGAGGGTCATTAGTACGAGATGAGATGGGACGTGTAAGATAAGGAGCTTTAAGTCGCTCCCATAATGCCTCATGCTCTAACTTGCTCGAATGGAGAAATCCTAAGTTCTCAGCCAATCGAGAGAATGGTATTGGAAGATGTTAGATGAGGCTTTGGTTTTTTAGACGATTTGGGTGGTTGTGAGACCAGAAATGTGTTAGATGCAGCGATCTCAGGCCAAAGGTGAGAAAGAGTCATCACTGGATCATCTTCAGTCGAAGTAGGTGAAGAGGTAAGTTCTTCTCTTGGTGGAGAAGGAATTGGAGAATGTGACTCCTCAAGAGGATAGAGGGAAGGGATGATTATGCCTTCTAATTATGGTTGAGGAGTAGGAAAGGTAGGGTCCTCCATTGGTAGTAGGAAGGATGAACGTGGGGCTAGCGGTGCTGGTATGGTTAAAGCATCCTCTAATATAAGAGAGGTCTATGGAGAACTAATATGTCAAGAAGGTTCTTCCACCTATGGAGGATAAATAGGAGAAGAAGGCTCTTCTACCTGTGAATGAGAAATAGGAAAAGAAGGCTCTTCTACTTGTAGTGGAGGGATAGGTTGACTAATCTCTTCAGTTTGTGGAAGAGGTTGGTTAGGGACAAAAGGCAAAACCATGTCAACCGTGCATATATTACGCTCTTGGGGGTCTTTAGTTGTGGTTTGAACATTGTTTTGGCTAGGGGGATGGTTAGGAAAAGGTTGTCTAAAGATGTCTATGTTTTGGTTAGGTGGCACATTTGGGTTATCCAAGACAAGATCACCTTTGTCAAGCATATCTTGGACAATGTTCTTGAAGGTTTTACAATTATTTATGTCATGGCCTTTGACACAGTGATAATTACAGAAGTCATTCTCCCTATACCATGTAGGGATGGCTTTTGAGGGGTCGAATTGAGGTGGTGGCCAAATTTGGGGGAGGTTGAGGACTCCCTGTTTGACTAGTTTATCCAACACAGATGCATATGATTCTCCTATTGGAGTATATTGACGTTGTATGTATCATTGTTGGAATTGTCGTGTAATGCTTTGAGATGTGGAAGGTTCAGATTGGTTAGTTGTGGTCGATGATGATGATCGAAGTACCACAGCATTTGTTGATCCCTTGGACTTGGGATTGGAAAAATAAGATTTGGAAGAAGAGTCATTTGATTTGGTGTTAGTATTTTTACTACGCAATTTGACTTTATTTTCTTCGACAGCACAGAGTTCAAGCTTCTTGGCCATGGTGAAAGCTTTGTCAAATTGTAGAATGTTTGGACCCACAAAGTAGATAAAATGTGTTTGGCACACGCTTGCGAAAAGAGCTCAATGAGCTCAAGTTGAGGTAAATAAAAGGAGAGTTGGTTGATTAAACTTCTCCATCGAGTAACAAAATCAGCTATGGATTCATCGTCAAATTGTCTGATAGAATATAGGTCCATGATGGAGACCTTTTTAGTTATGTTAATTGAAAAGTGGTCAAGAAATAATTGGGTGAGTTGATTGAAAGAAAAGAGAGAATGACTGGGAATAGAACTATACCAATCGAGGGCAGCACCAAAAAGTGACATGGGAAATGTACGTAGCAATAATGCATCATCATGTGCTATAAGGTAACAAGCATGTCTGAATGCTCGTAGATGTTGTTGTGGGTTCTCCTTACTCTAAAAGCAAGTAAACTTGGGAAGTTCCCACTGACTAGGATATGGTCAGATTGGGACTGAAGGATGAATAGGTTCATTATAGATTTGTTCATCTGAGATAACATTTCTTGAACCCAAAACGGATGTCTCAAGATTAGTCACCTTATCCATCAACATCTTGATTAGATCGGTTGATGGATTTGTAGGTGGGGTACCCCTTATGTTGTAAGCCATTTGGAAGGTGTTAGATGGAGCATATGATGTACTAGATTGCATTTGTATCGGCACAACATATTGGTAGTTTGTCATGGGGATTGATGTTGAAGTCAAGGGTGGTTGTGTCATAAAGCTAGGGGGTACAAATTGACTAGGTGCCACCAAAGGTGGTTGAGTGACGGCAACACTAGCAAAAGGATGAGTAGCCACCCTTGTGTTGATGGGTGCAAGAGTAGGTGGGATGGATACAATTAAGTTTTAGAATGGTGTACAACTTTGTTGAGTGGTTTATGGTTGAGGGGGTACCGAAACCCCAATAGAGGTAGGTCCAGAAATAGAAGGAGAGGCCATACTTTGAATATTGGTCATGGTCAGGTTGCTAGTTGAGGCAATGGCCTGGGTGACCATGGGTTAGGTTTCGAAGGCTGTTGATATGATTGTCATTTCAACTAAGGAAGTTGGCATCCCATAAACTGGATTGCCTGAAGAATCTCGCATTTGACTTCTCACGAGATAGTGTTGAAGAGCCTTGACATTGAGGTCAAGGAACCTTTCAAAGTCTTGGTCCCCTTCAAGAACAATATGGGGTTGAGTTGAGGTTGGAGTACGCTCGGCGTCTGAATGATACTCCATTAGAGGACTTGATATAGAAGGTGAAGGTGGGAGTAGTTGTTGCCTTGCGTGGTCAACAAGATTTTTGGTTTGACTACATGTCAAAACCATTCAAGGCAAAATAGATTTAGGTTTTAAAAACTATATGTTTCAGCTTTAGAAAACTAGAATTTGTTTTTGACGGCAAAAAGGTCAGGTTTTTAGCTTGCTATTTTGAGAAGAAATTTTTTTGATAGTGACCGACGTCAGTAGAAAAACTGATGTCGGTGAAGAAAGTTGCCAATGTCGGTCAGATAACCGATGTTGGTGAAGATCAGTTGCCTACGTCGGTGGAAAAACTGATGTCGATGACTGTGTATTTCTAGAAACTTGGAAGACTGAAAGTTTTTGGAAGAAAAAGAAAGTTTTGAGTTATTTTGGGAGCTCAAAAGGTGACCTCACTAGCTCAAAAAATCAGATATAGATAGAAAAATAGATGAAGGCAAGCAACCTCTAAACATTAATTCCTAAGAATAAATTTTAGAATCTTGTTGGCTTATGCCTTAGAAGAGTGTGTTTGGGAAGTTGGGTTTTTGGAATGGGTACTAAAAGAAGCAGTTTAAGGTTGGTTTTGGGTTAGTTTTGGTGCTCAAAATCTGTATTAGGTTCTGTACATGGCCTGGTGCTATGAGCTTGCTCCCCTCACTTCACGAGCCCAGAGACAAGCTGGGTCGCTTAGCCAGTATATACTTCCCCTAGAGTTTATACTCTACCAGAGAACAGAGTGGGTTCTCCCCTTGGTAGTGAAGTCCAAGTAGGATTACCAGGAAGGGTAAGGTATCCGCTAGGTGATGAAATTCTAGTCGGGCCTTATCTCAGGTATGTTTAGATGTTTGACTTGTGAATGTGGTCTGGTTGTGTAACATAAGTACACTATGATTTATTCATAATGCGCTTTTAATTACTAGATGAGATAAAAATGTATTCAAGTAGGAATGAGATGCAATAGTGTTTTAAACCCAAATCAAAATGTTTTGTTTGAATGCAAACAATTAGGAAAAGGTTAAGAGCATGAATTTCACTACTCTAAGATGTAGAAAAGAAGTGACAAGGAGAAAATGTTCTTTTTAACTTGTACTAATGATGTCTTTTCGAAGCAAAGAGATGGAAGAAGGATGCAAGAAAATAAAATTTTACTAATGCACCTATATGAAAGTTTGTTTTAGAAAAAATCAACCCAAGGAAAACTCTAGGGTCCCACCGGGCGTGCCAGAATGTTTCTAACTAGTTTTTTGCTTTTCACATTTAGAAGATGAAAGAAACTGAAATTAAATGGTCAGGGGTTTGTACGTACCCAGATGAAGTTTGTGCATTGTATCTAGATGATTGAAGGAGCTCCTATTTGGCTGTGGAGGATGACACCTGTAGATAAGAAAGACTTAAACAGAAAGATGTTAGATAGATATATGGTGGACTGCCAAGCAAAGCTCGGTCCCAGAAGTGCAAAGACTCCCTTGAGGGATGATAGTCCACTCATTTGACAAAAGAGTGTTGCTAGAAAGATAAATGGTGAAAAGACTGAACAAAATAAATAGAGATAATGTGTACCTATATTCTACTGTCAATCTATCATAGTCGCTGACATCGGTGGTTCTACTAGTGTCAGTTGGTCAAATTTCTGACGTCAGTTATGCTGTTCGACGTCGGTAGGGGAAATGGTCAATGTCAGTCACGGTAATGGCCTTGGACGGGTTTTGGACGGGTTTATGGTCGACAAAGGAGTCTGGGAGGTCAGTGCAAGACTGCAGGGAAGTCAATAGAGTCTTAAGAGGGACAAGGGGTAGAGGATAGGTTGTCAAAAAGGGTAAAGATATGGGGAAGGCCTCTCAGCCTCTCTGAGAAGAAATTTAGGTTTGGTTGATGATATTTAAAAATATTAAGTAGAAGCTAACTGCTAATGCTTTCTAAATTATTGAAATGAAATAGAAGAAGAATACTTAACTCTTACTTGCTGAAGAATTAGAGGTGTGAACGCTTGTTCCCGATACGGCTGATGTAGAAGACTTCCTGCAATGTTTCTAACCCAAAGTCTGGAGCTATTTCTGCAGAGTCCCTATAGCCTGTGATGTTTAGTGTGTATCTGAGAGAGAGAGGGAGAGAGAGGTCGAATTCTGGGAGCAAGAGAATTAGCCTTCAGGTATGTGATTCATTCGGGGTTAAGAATTTGCCTTCAGACCTATTTTAAGCAATCGACGTCGGTGATTCTGTCAGTGTCAGCCGACGGGTAACCGACGTCGGTGGCTAAAAGATGGGAAAAAGGCTATTTTTAGCCTTTTACCCGTTCTTCCATTTGCCAAGTTCAGCTGCCATTGGAAAATGGTCCAAAGGTGGATTAAATAGGTGTGAGAGGTTAGTGGGAGGGTTAAAATAGGTCTTAGGTCATTATGAAGGGTCATAGGGTGGTAAATGGGGGTATCCAAGGGCAAGGTGAGGTGTCATGGGTGATGTGTCAAGGGTGGTGTTATTAATTTAAAATAGGTAATTTATTTTAAATTAATAAGTGTGTGGGTTAGAAATGTTTAGAAGTGGACCAAGGGGACCAAGGGGGAGTCGACTAAGGAGTATACACAATTTTGGTGTCTACACTCTCTCTCTCTCTCTCATATATATATATATATATATATATATATATATATATATATATATATATATATAAGCAATATTTTATTCCAATATAATCATATATTTCACTTTCACCTTTGTCTTATGTCACATATAGGAGAGTTACAGGAAGAATCTTGTCTTAAAGGAAGCTTGTCTTATGAAAGTCCTATATATGTAATAAGATAAGTCATTGGGATTATTCCTATATATTTTACCATCCATTTGAGCTCTTCAAAACCATAAAAATATGTTTCAAATAATGCTTTTCATCTTGGTATATTGAGGCAAGATAGGCCCACTCCAAGGTAAATATCCCTAACCTTATGTTATTTCCTTTATTTAATTTAGTAGTTAGATGTTGCATGTTGCTTACTAAATGAATGCATGTGTATCCTTTTTCTAAGTTATGTCTAAAATTATACCTAGTGTGGCTATAGGATTGTTTGGACTTATCATTTATCCATTTTAGGTTGTCTATAGATCCATTTTTTAACCATGACACCTTACCCATTTTGGTCATTCTAACCTTTCCCTTTTACTTTAATTTAGATTAATTTACTTTCACATATACTTAAATTTATTTTTGTTAATAAATATTACTTACATATAGGTCTAGTTGGATATATGTTTTTGTGTCATAGGAACATAGGATTTGGAACCCTTTACTTTGATCTTTGTGATATAAATACACATTTTTTATAGTTATATGGATCCATTGGTCACTATCCAAACATTAAGTATCATACATATATTTTATTTACCTTTTCCAAGTATAGGTATATAGAGATAGTATAGTTTTAGGTTAATCCTTACCTATTGCATGTACTCCTTATATTATACCTCATCATCCAATTCATTATCTTACTCCTCCTTCACCACCCCCATAATAAATTATTGTTATAGGATACCCCATAACTACCTCTAAATAATCTCTTTCTTTAGTTACATCTTCAAAATAATAATATACTAAGACTTCCATTTCTTTAAGAAGTTCATCCTTCCTTTAGGTCTATTAAATCACAAATAAGAAAAATAAGAGTGGTGTGATGCCTATTTCTCTTAATTTTAATGTAATAGCCAATCTTGGGTAAATTGCATAGCCTAAAATGGTTTAAAAACTTTAATATTGATATATAGGCCTCCAAATGCTCAATTTTTTGAATTTTACAAACCCATATAAAATATAAATGAGGAAGATATGGATGTTGTATTTTATATCTTGGTTATAATACACATTGGTGAATATACTCAAGAAGGGGATATTTAAAATTTTTAGGTTACCATATGGAAAATACATGGAAAGAATATAATTAGGGAAGCAGACTTAAGAATAGCTTGAGGAATAGGTATGTGAAATTTTATCTTAAATAGAGACATTTTGAGTCAATACAATGTTCTAGTTTCCACCTTAATAGAATTGGTTGTCATTAGATGCATTGATAATAATGTTGTTATGATTTATAAATATAGTAATAATGTAAGAGTGTTGGAAAATTGGGTTGATAAACTTGTTGTTGATGGATTCAAATTAATTAATGAAGTGATAAGAGTGTATCGATTTATACAGGAAGATAAAATCAAGCTCTTAGAGAAAATAAAAACACTTTTGAAAGAAAGTGGGATGATGAAGAAAATAATAAAATATTTAAAGGATATGACCCATTATAATGGCAACATCCTCATATCATAACAAAACTTCATAGAAAGATATGGTAATATGTCAATAATTTGGTTCCAAATAATAAAATGGAAAATGTTTTTTCTTGAAGAAGTCTGGAAAGATTTGAAAAAATATAAATAGCTTTGTGATGAAATATATAGATATTAAAATATGTTTATATATAACATATCATTCTTGACAAGTATCAATCATAAATCTACCCTTCCATTCTAAACCTTCTTGTTATTGAAAAGCTTGATTTCACCATCTCATTGTGCCTAACTGATTATATTATGGTTTGACCTTATCATTATGATGACCTATATCATATGTACACTAAAATGAGCCTAAAATATGATTTATATCCTTTAATTTAAATTACATACCTTTAGTAATATTATATCCTACAAAAAAATACCATTCTCATAGGTTATTATCATTGATGCTAATGTCTAGATTCCTCATCTTATGTCCATACCTCAAAATTCATCAAAATATATATTTTTTAAAACATATGGGTAGGAATATTTATATTATCTAACTCTTTGTTGATATATTTTTAAAAGGTGTGGTATAAATATAAATCATATCTTACTCACTATCCATCTATTAGATATCAAGAAAGCATCAACTAAATCTCATTCAATAAATTAAGTTCTAATGGATTATTCTTCCCTATTTATATATCAATCATAGGATCAAACATATTAAAAGTCTAAATCATTCAAATAAAACACCATGAGTATATTTGGTCAAGTTATAAGATATGTCACTACATGCCCTTCCATATAGCATATTACACCCTTGTTCACACATAATCCCACACATTGTAGATAAATACATAGGTTTGACACCCTCCTTTAAGTATCATCTATGTAGGTAGTGATTTTTGACAAAGGGGTCATTGAGGTTAGCTCAATTCCATGATCCCACTAACCCATTTTTGAAAAGGATACATGAGCTAAGGTTAAGAACTAGGGTTTAAATTATATACTTTCATACATGGTGTGTATGTAAAATTCAAATATATAAACATAAAGGTAAAAATAAAACCTTGATAGGTCTAGGTGGTGGATAATAAATTCAAAAAATATTTCATATAGGAAAGAAGCATCGAGCCACAGATAAAAGTATTGACACTAATGTCCATAAGTTGATAGTAGTGTTTAGGCCTCCATAAATAATTTTTATAGAATATCATGATGGTATATTCAACATTAATATACATGTTATTACATATTTACATATCATACCAACATGCACATCTAAAAAAAACTAAGTAATATGTCTTGCTTGTGTTTCAACTATGAGAATATCAATCAACATTGCACTTTTTATATTTAGTAATTTTATAGATTAAATTTATTTTGTTATCTAAATTAATTTAAACATGGATTGATTTATCATAGTTTTATTCATCCATTTTATCAGGCAACTCTAACCCTTTAACCCTTATATATCAAAAAATAGTAAAAATGGGTCACATATTTGGTGAACCTAACCTTTGTGTCTTCTCATTCAAATCTTAAATTGATTTATGATTTTGATCCTTATAAAATTTATAATTTACATATTTATTCACATTTTTACTATCATTATTATGAAAACTAGGTATAGCTCTACATTAAGTTGTGTAGGTATTTAACATCTAAAATGTCTCAAGCTAATACCATGCCAAATTCTTCTAATAATGACAATGAGAAAAATAATGAAAAAATATATTATAAAAGATGAATCTAACTATGAGGATAATGAAACACATCAAAAAATGATCATGAATAAGTATATCAAGAGTGATTTTAATATATTGCATTATTTATAGAGTGTATTCATGAAAATCCTAAAGATATCGACAAGATCTTTAATAATATATTGGAAAATAAAAATATAAAATGTGTTAGTGATAAACCATTTTTCATTATTGATACAAATATATGGGATACTAAGTATTCCTATCACACATCCATTCCAATATCCCTCCCCTCAAGCATGACATTGCCTACTACATCTAGTGGGAGCAAAATATATTTTTTCAAACCATTGTTCCCTAGACATAAAATCAATATTGCCACATCCTCCAAGGAAATAATTAATAATTTAACTCAATTATTAGTTTCAATCACTACATCAACACAAGTGGTGTTTTCACACCCTTTGGTGGATTCTTAAATCTCTAAACTAAACCCCAATGGGTCTACTATGCAATGTATTATCCAAGTTATTCATGGTTTTGAAGCTAATGTTACCCACTTTGAAAAAAAAAATATTTGAAATCAATTCATTCTATTGATTTACAAGATGCATTACAAATACTCTAGCACCTGAGATATATTTGCACCCTTTTCCATCTAGTTTTTTTTGCACAAAAGTTCACATTTTATGATGGTAATGATGATCATCAATATCATCTTTGATCTTTCTATGCAGCATGCCTTAATTATGCTTCAAATACTAAAAATTTGACCAATTTTTTTTAAGGAGCCTAAAGTATTATGTTTTAATATGGTTTTATGATTTACCAATCTAATCATTGAAAGCTTTCAAACTATGGTGGATCAAGTTATATCACATTTCTCAATTAACATCACTAAAAATGTATCATATTAGTAAATTTATAAGATCAAAAAAGGAACCAATGAACCTATTAACGAATATGTTTTGAGGTACAAAATAATGTTGGTCAATATGACAAACAAAATTATAGATAAATAGATTCAAGACATCTTTAAGAAAAGTTGGCTTGCTCTATTACAAGAGTCTACTATCTTTAAGAAGTTTAAATATTTTGATCAATTATGTTATGTTGTATGAGATCATGAAATGAAACTTATTTCATTGAACAAGCTTAAGTATGTATAAAATACATAGACTACATAAAATACCTGATTTCATATCTAACCACACTACAAGGTAAAACCTACATAACCTAAAAATGAAGCAACCATAGTAGTTGATGCAGTGTCATAGAAAAATAATACGATTATATTATCTAATGCACCTAAGAGACAATTACATAATTATAAATATTTTAAACTTAATAAGCTTATGGAGTGTCATCTCATATCTCTACCTCCTATAGAAGTTAATGTGTGTCAGCATCTACCAAAAGGATAATATGTTAATTCATACTATGATTATTCCCAAGGTGTTGGCCATTATAAAAACATATGATATACCTTTAAACAAAAGATCGAAGACCTCATTGATAATCAATATCCTACCTTTGATGATACTCAAAACCAAAACTTATCTAATAATCCATTACCAGATGATTCTAATAAAAATTTGGAAGTGAAAATGAGTTAATCCTCCTCCAAATTATTATAATAAGCTATTTGATTATATTATTGGTACACTTGAATGCACTATGCCTCCTATGGTTCAAAGACCTTCTATTACATTCAATGACAATAAGATATTAGATGATGATTTAGATCTTCACACATTATTTAATACATTATACCTTGATCATTAGCATATCCATGGTATTATGGTTGATAATGCTTATAGTGAGAATAAATGTACCATTCCATTACTCACACATTTTGATAAAAATGGTCAAGGCATTTGATGGGGCATCAAAACAAGTTATTTGTGAGATTGATTTACCTTTACAAGTTGGTTTAACACATTTAATCACTATATTTTATTTTCTAACATAAATGGGAGTCTTTAATAGGTAATTGGGATGACCACAGATACAAATACCCCATGTAGTACCTTTCTTATTGCATGGGTGTATTAAATAAAATAATACCATCAGGGTAATTAAAATTTATTGAATTCCATATGAACATCCACTTGAACAAGTAAAATGTATTCCAAGACAACCTAAACATAAAACCTAATAATGTTAATCATGTGTGAAATGTAAGAAACTTGTAATCCCCTTTCCTATGTGGTCGATATTTTATATATAATTTAATTATAGATACATAATAAAATCCATGGAGTTTTCATCTCCACCTAGATGGTCCACTTAGTTTCTAACATAAAATAAACATGTTACAATTATAACTACATTAAAGAAACTACATAACAAAAAATAATGGATTCAAAGAACCACTACTATTTCTTTTACCTCTCCATGACCATATAGTCTTATGACACATACATAGAGGACCAAATAAATTCTACTATTCTAGATATGACACACATACATGGCCCTTAGTAGTATCACCAATTTGATGTACCATATTCTGAGTTTAAACTTTATTATAAACATCCCTTATATGAGATCATAGGCTAAATTTTTCCTTCCAAATATTACAAAAACATAAATAAGAAAAAACACTACAAAAATCCTACAAAAAAAATATATTCTAAGAAAATAAAAACATTCAAATAGATTAAAAACTATTTTGCATACACATGTTTACTAACTCCTCGACATCTATGTTTTTTAATTTATGTTAGTAAATATCATATCATTTATTACTTATATACACATATGTTTCATGGATAATTGAGTGTGATACATGAATACATTTGATCCATCATATATGCACATGCATATGTTGTACCTTTCCTCTTCCTGCATAGCACACTACATTAGGGGCATCTTATTTTTATTTAGTCACAATCAATACATGTTATACTATTTTATGATCAATTTTAAATTATAATTTTGAGTTTATATACTAATTCTTACACATGCCTATACTCATGATTACATCTTACATCGTATTCATTATACTCTATGTAACATAAATGTTTTTGTTGACACATATATGCACAGATTAGTATGATATGCTTATGTTCATTGATTATAATTTATTTATTCACAATTTCACATCCTTAAGTCTATTTATTGTTTTCTATTACATTTATTATGAAACATTTGAATATGATAATTCTTTATATCCCCATGTGATATTGAGTGTTATTTATTTATGGACATTTTAATATGTCCTTCAATCAAGTTGTGGCATTTGAACATTCCCCTTGTTTTCAATCTTTTTAGCCCATTTTATTTGACATTAAGTGTTATTGTGTCCATCCTTGATTGTTTTTTGAGATTTTAATTTACTTTATACACATTTCCATTATCAATATCATGAATATTATAGCTTGTTGTGATCACATACAATTGACTTCATTGATATATCTAAGTAGGCATGTTACTCCTATGTACTACATGATTCATACACAAATAATATAGTTCTATTATCCTTTTAAGGTAAGGTAACTACCTTATTCCACTCCCCTCACCTAAAAATGTGGGATGTTAATGGGGAATATTAGTGGGATCATCTCATAGACACATTAATCCACACATACTACAAAAAAATTGATACAGTTTACAAGATTTAGATATACTCTTGGGTTTAAATATTATACATTTGACATTGATGTTTTATAGATTTAGGACATAGTTATTCATATGTGTGAAATGTATTATACATAGTAAATATCAAAGGTTACATGTTTATAGATAATTTAGATTGAGACACATTATAGATGCATATGCCATGAAATTGAACCAAAATTTACAAATACATATACAAAAAATTTACCAAAAAAACCATTTTTTACTAAGAATCATTAGTTTGACTATTTCATGTCTATAATAGTTACCTAAATTGAGTAGTGTGGTTGAAATTCAATTCCCCTAATGGACTTACAACTACTCCCCTTTTCTAGGTTGAGTTCATTATACCAATTAACTTGGATTTATTATACATTTACTTGAGTTTTTTGATTGAGATTTAGTGATCTCAATGGTCACATCATAACTCAACCTTGTACTAGAATATGGGAATAATTACCCTCCAATTTTCCTCTTAAAAACTTCAAGTTTTAGTTTTGAACCTCTCTCAACACTAATGATTTATAAATGATCATCTTTACCAAATCAAAGTACTAAGGAGGAACATGGTTACATAGACACACATGTATATTCCTTCTTTGCTCTCTTTATATTTCAAGCATTTGAATTATTCAATTTTAGATTTCATGCCTTGATCTATATTATAAAATGTTCTTGGTTACAAGTCATATGCTAACAAAAAATCCATTAGGGTTGAAGCAAAGGCATGGTGTTTTGTACACACTTAAGTATGCATTTATTTCCTTTAACCTAGTAATTTCATATTTATGCATTACTAGATAAAAGAGGGATAAATATAGATACTAAATTAATATTATATATAACATCTTAATCTTTTACACTAGATAAAAACTAATGAGGGATCTACCCTTTAGTTCCAAATCTTCCTATTACCAAACGGCTTGCATTCACCATCATAGTATACCTAACTTTTTATATTGTTGTCCAACCCTATAATTTTAATGACTCAGATCATTTGTACACTAATTTAATCTTAAAATGTGATTTATTCCCTTCATTTTTAGATACAAAACTTTAGTATTTTTTAATCCTAATAGACACTACCTTTCACATAGGGACAATAGTTTCAACACTAGTGTCCATATTCCTTATCTAATGTCTGTACCTCAAAATTCATCCAAATTTCAAATATTTTGAAACATATAGATCATCATATTTTGGAACACATGGATCATATTATTTATCTTATCTAAACCTTTTATGAGATATTTTCAAAATATGTGGTGCAAATACAAATCAAATCCTAACCATTATCCATCTATAAAATATAAAGCAAATTATTATTCAAGCTCCATCAATCACTTTCAAAACTAAGTTCTACATCCTTATTCTTACCTATTCATACATCAGTCATAGGATTAGTCATATTACATGCCTGAAGCATTAAAATAATATCCAATGAGTAGTATTTTTCAAGTTACAAGCTAGATCATTACATGTCCTTACATGTAGCATATTGCACATGCGTGCACACGCAATCTCACACTTAGGGGAGAAATATATATGTATGAGTCCCACCTTAGAGTACTAGATATGTTCGTAGTGATAATTTAAAAATGAATCTTTGAGGTTAGATTAAATTCATGATCCCACTAAGCCATTTTTTGGAAAGGTAACATGAACCAAGGTGAAGAACTAGGGTCACACACACACACACACACACACACACACACACACACACACACAATCACACACACACACACACACACAATATGATCACAATATAACTATATCAATATAAAGGTTAAATAAATCCCTAACATGGACAAACACTCACTTCTAAATAAAATGAATATTTTATACAAGACAAAAGTATCGATGCTAGTGTCCACAAGTTGACTATATTATCTAAGAATCAAAAAATAATATTTTTAAAGAAATTATGATGGGATCCTAATCATCAATATGCATGTTCCTACATTTATACATGTCACATCCACTTATGAATCTAAAAACAAGTTAAGTGTTATCTTTTATTTTTTTATCAAAATATCAATAAACATTATTCTTTCTATATTTTGTAATTTTCTAGATTTAGCATATTGAGTTATCTAAATCAATTTAATTATCATACATTAGAATAGTTTTATTCATCTATTTGATTAGGGTACTCTAACCCCTTAACCATTATCTATCAAACTATTAGCATATTATTATAAATACCTTGGGTTATTGACTAAGGTATATTATCTATGCACCTTGGTTAGTTATTTCAACCACTTGTGTTAATAAGTTAGTTTGTTTTTATAGGCTTAGATATTTTACAGTACCCAATGCTTGTGGTTAATCCCACCCCCTATTTTATCAAGTGGATCTTTTGCCTATTTAATAGCCATCTCATGTATTTGTTAGTATGTTGGTTAACTAATTTTTTTGAATATCTTTGTTGAATCTAATACGGTAATTTGAGTTTGTAGTCTAGGAAGCTTGTTAGGAAGCCTATGAAGCAAGAGAGAAGCCATATTGTCAGGTAAGAGCATGAAGCACCTAGTGGAAAGCCATGAAGAGAATATTTTTTTATTCTGACTAGTGGGAAAGACAATAATTAGGAGACCTGTCTCACCAAAGGAAAAGTGGTAGGAGGCAGCAAAAGAGGCTCACAGGTCTATTTTTATTTTTATTATGTTTTTTAGGTGGCCATTTCTATTCAATTTGAAAAGTGAGAATATTTACATTAGGACACTATTTTTGGTGAATGAGGGGTCTAAAAATTTCTATTTTCCAAGAAGAGATGATAGGAACTGACATAATTCAATTTGGCTGAGTATTTCTCCTAGAATCTGCATCTAAAGTTTTGTAGGTAGACCAATTTTTTGATCCACTAATTATTTTTAAGAAAATTTAAATCTATAGTTTTATTATTTCAATTAATTTTAATTCTTTACTTGAAATAATTCAAAACTTTAGCTTATAAGGGTTATTGGGGACTAACTAGTGACAAAATTATCTCAAAAAAGTTATGGAAGGTGAAAATTTCACCATTTTCTATGTTTTTAATCTAGATGTTGGTAGAAAAGGAATTTTTTAAATTGAAATTGTAGATATCTAGGTATAATTGGTTTGTCTATTTTTTTAGTGTTTTTAAAGATGGAAAATTTAAAATTGTCCAAACAATGTGGTGTTTTTTACTAAAAATTGGAGGCATTAACTAGTTTATGATTTGAGTCTACAGGTAGGAAGAATTTTGTATAAAGTCATATTTTTGTATATTAATTTTTTTAAATAAAAACTAGGTCAAAATGGCTATTTTACAACACCTCTTGTTTCTATAATCACAAAAATTGACAAGCAAAAATTTTAGTTTATAGAGTCATAAGGTTTTGACAATATGTGAATATCATAACTTTGATCAAATAGTGTTTGGTAAAGAGAAAAGGTCTATCACTGATTATGATAACTATGATAAATTTCATTATGAGGATCTTATGTTAAAATTATTAATAGTGAATAATCTAGTCGTAGAGGTCAAAAATACAACCATTTAATCAGCATTGTGGACTATTCTTACTTGTAAATACCAAGATTCTAAAACTAGTAGTATATTATATTTGAAGAATTTATTGTTTTCTACTACAATGCAAGAAGGTGGCTCCATTTTTGAGTTTTTATTACAGATCAAGGACATCAGTGATCAGTTGAAATTTTTGTAGAAGCCTATTGATGAGCAAGATTTGATTGCTATGGTTATGCAAAATCTTCCACCTTTATTTGAGTCATTTATGGGTTTCTTGCACATGATTGTTGAGACAAAAACTTTGAAAAGTTGTCCACATTGTTATTATAGAAGGAGAGATAGTAAGAGAAGACAATTTTCTCTATATCTACTTCTACATAGAAAGCATTTCTTCATCAAAGGAAAGGGTAAGAAATTTGGTAAAACTACTAGTTCTCTAATAGAAACTTCACAAGTAAGTAGTTCTAATAATAAATATAAGTGGAAATGTTTTTATTATAAGCAACCTAGTCACCTTAAGAAAGATTATAGGAAAATATAACAAGATATGGATAACCCTAGAAAGAAAGCTCATCATTTGAATGTAGCTAAAGGTGAAGGCAAGGAATCATCTCCTGATTTTGCTTGCATGGCTTTTAGTGGTAATTCTACAATGGATTAATCTGGGTACTTTGATTTAGGGGCATCTCACCATTATACATGCCATAAATACCGGTATGTAGATTTTATTAAAAATGACAATAATAATGAATTGATATCTTTGGGAGATGGTAGGAATTATTTTGTGAAAGGATATGGTAATGTTCAAATCAATTTTAATGGTGCAGTTTGGTATAAATATAAGAATGTTAGGTATGTGCCAAACATGAACAAAAATTTGCTTTCCATTAGTGATATCAATAGAAACTCTGATTTTGTTATAAAGTTTCAAAGACAACAATGTTTAGTCACTACTAAAGATAACAAGATTATTATTGTTGGGATTGGTGAAAAAGGCTTGTATAAACTTTTAGATCCATAGAGGGAAAATGAAAGTGCACTTATAGCAGTTGATAACATAAATTAACTATGGCATGAAAGGTATGGGCATTTGAATTTCTAGTATTTGTATACTTTGAACAAGACTAAGATGGTTAAGGGGATTCCTTCTATTTTGGGTAGTCATCATATATGTACTAGATGTCAGTTGGAAAATCACATTAGATATTCATTTGATGTTGTTAAAGCTTCAAAATCTAATGGAGTATTAGATCTGGTACATATGGATTTGCATGGTCTAATGAAAAAACCTACCCCTTCTGGAGCTCATTATTTTCTATTGTTGGTTGATGATTTCTCTAGGAAAAAGTGGGTATACTTCCTAGTTAAGAAGTCTAATTGTTTTTTTTAACTTCCCTACATGGAAATCTATTATTGAAAAATGGGTGATAAGGTTAGTGAAATATCTTAAAATGAATAAAGGGGGTGAGTTCATCTAAAAAAATTCAAGGAATTTTTTTCCACTAAAAGCATACATGGAAAATATACCACCCCTTACACTCCATAATAAAATGGAGTTGTGAAAATGTGAAATAGGATGGTGATGGATATAGCTCACTATATGGTCCAAAGCAAAAATGTCCCATATCGATATTGGGTAGAAGTAGTGAATATGACAGTGTAAATCGTCAGTAAAAATCCTAAAAAAGCATCAGATAATATGACTCTAGAGAAGGCTTGGTCATGTCAAACTCCAGATGTAAGTGTTTTTTAAATTTGTGGTTGTGTAGCTTTTGTAGTTATTCCTAGTCAAAATAAAAGTAACTTGGATGTAAAAATCAAAGCATACATGTTTGTTCAGTATAATGAGTAGTAAAAGGCCTAAAAGTCACTTTATGTTTCTACTAATAAAGTTGTGGTAAATAGAGATGTCATAGTAAATGAATAGATGCCATAACTCACAACAACTAGTATAGTTTTAGATATTGAGTCATTATTTTATTCTAATGATTTCATTATAAGTTATGGTGTGAATGTTGATCAAGATTCTAGGGAGCAAATTAGTGTAGGTCATTTTGAGTTTCCAATAGAACAACCAAAGAATCCAAGTGGTATTATGCCATTATGGAAGAACTAAAGGAGGGAGAGTTGCCACAGGGTATGGAAGGAAGAAGATTCAGATTAAGAAAGTATTTTGGTAATAGAGTTGAGCATGATAATTTTTCTATAAAAACTATTATTTAACATGTATTTGAGCCTAATTATTTTTTAGAAATCAAAGGGAATCATGAGTAGGAATCATCCATGCAATTGGAATATGGTTCCTTGATAAAAAAAATAAGACTTAGGAGCTCATGGAGCTACTAACAAGAAATAAATCCATTAGATGTAAATGGATTTATAGGGTAAAATGTAAAATATATGGTTCCTTGGCCAAACACAAAGATAGACTTGTTGCAAAAGATTATACACAAGAGGAAGGGGTTGATTATGAGGATAGTTTTTCTCCTATGACAAATATGGTAACTTTTCATTTGATTGTTGCTATTGCTTCTTAGTTTAGATCGTAGGTGAACCAAATGGATGTCAAGAGTGATTTATTAAATGGGGATTTGGAAGAGGAAGTCTAAATGGTTTAGCCATAGGGTTTTCAAGTTCTTGGAAAGGAACATCTTGTTTTTAGATTGATCAAGCCCTTGTATGGGCTTAAGCATGCTCATTGATCCTAGTATATGAAGATCGATTCATACCTTAGGGATTCTAGTTTGAAAAGGTGTAACTATGAACCAAATCTCTATGTAAAGGTATCTAGTTATGATATATTGATTGTCATTATATATATATTGATTATATATCCATCACTAGGATTAGTTTTATTCTCATTCAGTAGATGAATGCTGACATTTATTATACTTTTGACATGACAAACTTAGGAATATTGAAATATTATCTAGGTGTTGTGTTTTGTTAAGGTGATTATGTTGTATTCATGTAAAATAATATGTCAAATAATTGATATAAAATTTTAGAATGATGGATTGTAATCCAACTCACACACCTATGGAAGTTGGAGCTAAAAGTTCAACTAACACTATTTCACCTTTAGTCAATGAAACAATGTGTTGGTAGCTAGTGGGTAGTCTCATTTACCTCACTACCACTAGACTAGATATTTATTTTACAGTAAGTGTTCTATCTCACTTAATTTCTAAACCACAAGAAGTACATTGGTTAGCTAAAAATTGGTATTAAGATATGTCAAAGGTACTCTTGAGTTTGACACACTATATGATAAGTCTATAGATTTTGAGCTTTTAGGATATTTTTACTCTGATTGGGTAGGTTTAGTGGATTCAATAAAATCTATAATAGGCTATGTATTCACTCTTGTTTTAAGAGTTTTCTCATGGTAGAGAAAACTATAAACTATAGTGACATTATCTACAATAGAAGTAGAGTATAAAGTTGTGGTCAGTGCAGGTTGTGAAACTATGTGGATAAAGAAAATCTTGAAGGATCTTAAGTTTGAGTCATCAAAGCCTATTTTGATTTTCTATGATAACCAGTGTTTTAAAGATGGTGAAGAATATAGTATTTTATACCAAGACCAAACACATTGAGGTTTAACATCATTACATCTGATAGTTGGTTACAAATGAAGACATCAATCTCTTCTACTGTCCCACTATAGAGCAACCAGCTGATATAATGACCAAACCACTTAGTAGAGACAAGTTCATAATATTTAGAGATAAACTTGGTCTTGTTTCTAGTTTAGTCATTAAGGGAGGGTGTTAGCATATTATTTTAAATATCTTAGGTTATTGACTAAGGAATATTATCTATCTACCTTGGTTAGTTGCTTTAACTACTTGGGTTAATAGGTTAGTTTATTTTTATGGGCTTAGCTATTTTATGCTACTCAATGCTTGTGGTTTCTCCCACCCCCTATTTTCTCAAGTGGTGCTTTTTCCTATTTAATAAGCCTCTTATGTATTATTTAGTATGATGGTTAATTACACACAAATCTCTTTTACTAACCCACTATAGAACAACCAGCTGGTATAATGACCAAACCACTTGGTACAAACAAGTTCACTATATTTATAGATAAAATTGGTCTTGTTTTTTGTTTAGTCATTAAGGGAAGGTGTTATCATATTATTGTAAATATCTTGTGTTATTCACTAAGGTATATTATCTCTCCACCTTGGTTAGTTATTTTAACCACTTGGGTTAATAGGCTAGTTTGTTTTTATGGGCTTAGCTATTTTATGCTACCCAATGCTTGTGGTTGTTCCCACCCCTTATTTTCTCATGTGACTCTTTTGCCTATTTAATAGACCTCTCATGTATTTTTTAATATGATGGTTAATTATATTTTCTTAATGTCTTTGTTTAATCTAATACAAATAATAATAGAAAAGGATTAAACAAACTCATAACTAAAATCCATGTTATTTTCATGTGAACTAATGAAAAATGGATATATTAAACAATTTTTAGCCACTAAAATGAAACAAAAATTATGAAATATGATTAAGGGAGAATTATTTAGTCAAGATAATTTAAATTTAGAGGCTATGAGTATATTGAATGATATTGATAGTGACCTCACCAAATGTAGCATAAATCTTCCTAATTTTTTTAATAAGAACAAATAAATGAATGAGATAACCATTACTTGGTTGAAAATATTATTAAATATGATAATTCTAAAACAAAAAGTAATTATTGTGGTGGTTTAAAAATTCATGGCATTCTTTTTTAAATTAGTGTAAATTGAAGGGAAATGATAAATTATCACATTGGAAAAACCAACAATTCATTCAAACAAACATTTTGCTTCTTCTCTTTCACCTTGATATCTCTCTTATTTTTATATTTATTCATTACACTTTTTAATAGAGTTATCTTAATTTGGAATATTTATATTTTCACTTTATGAAATAGTTTCAAACATTTAATGAAGAAATAAAAACCTTTTTTTAGAAAAGGTAGTTACATGAATTTATGAGGTGGTTATTCAACCCCTATTCTATATATTTAAATTTCTCATTGCAATTACGACTTTTTGATAAGAAATTAAAAAAACTAGTGAAGGAAAGAAGAAAACTTTTTATTCTTTTGTAAGGATTAATACAAGAAGCTTCAACAATAGTTTGTACTCTTTATCTTCTTTTTGAATGATGTTTTTCCTTATGTTCAAATTTCTGTCAATCTTTGTATCTTATTCACAAAAATATTTATAATGTTAAGTCATTCATGTTGATCACAAATTTTAGTGTAAAAATTTGATTAAAATGTGAATTTATTTATGCTTGTTATTTATATGTTCTCATTTTATAAATGTCCCTTTGAATATTCTATTAACTACACATTCATTTTGATATTTTTGAAACACACCTAGAAAATAATTTTAACTACATATTCAATTTTTGTGCATTTTTCCTATTTTAAAAAAATGGAGCCTCTCCTACATAAAGAGAGGGGAATTATTTTTAAAAACATTTTTTTCATTAAATCTATATTTTTGACTCCATAAAAAATATTATGCCAACTATTTTTGACATTCACCATGGAGTAAATTTATTTGTTTTCCATGAAATCTAAAAAGTAGGTTTTAGTTTTCTCTATGTGACCATATATAGAGTCCAGAAAACCATCTACAAACCAAATATTTATTGGGTTTGAGATACATAGGAAGTATCTCCTTCAATATTTAATGTATTATGTGGGACAAAAAAATTGGTGCTATTCAATTCCATAAGGTAGTAGTTATGTAATAATAAGAGGAATATCATTTTTACCTTGCACAAAGAGTTTTATCACTTGACATCAAAATAATGCAACCCAAAAGTTTTGGTCAAAGATCCATCTAACCACCCCATGTGCCAAGACATCAAAAGTTTTATTTCATGTTGGTTGAGATAAAGGTTACTAGGTCTAGTAAGAAATAAAGTAATTTTGATCCTTTACTTAAAATTAAAATTAATTTTTTATTTTATTTTAAGTCTATAAAAATTTTCAATACAAAAACTAATAATCAATAAATATATAATTCTTCCTTCAAGCCTTGAAAAGAAATGATAATAAATTGGTACTATAAAAATTTGATCCCTTTTATTTTTAAAACATCATTTCTTTCAAATATAAATTTTAAAAACATGGTTTGAGTACTTTTTCATGGTTCCATAGGTCCACTTTCTCTCAGTGGAAAAATTCCTAACTTTCCAAAATGGTCAAAAACAAACTTCCTTGAGTTCATTGCAAAGGTTAAAAAACATCTAGATGAACATTTTTATAAATTTACTAATGTTTAAATTATTTTGGGTGTCCAATATGAGGATGGGTAAGTTAAATTATGAAATTTTATGAGGATAAATAAAAATGTTCTACCATCTCACTCATGGTTATATTTGTAGTTTGGAAACAATGAAAAACAAATTTGAACATATATTCAAGCCAATAAAATAGGCACAAAAATTCCTTTATAAATTGACATAAATGAATGAATAATTAAATCAATTAATAAGAGAGTTTGTTATAAATTTCACCAAATTACAAAACAAAATTCCTATTGCAGCTACGCCCACAAAATAAAATCTCGTCTTTTTTCATGAACTCATAATTCCCTGAAGTAGGTTTTTTCTTAGAAGAATTAGAGTTGATCATTTTAAATATGGTTAAATAATATCCATATATGTGTAAGATGACTTTATTATAGATAGTAAACTGATGAAATATTCAGTGAAGGAAAAATTATAGACTTCAAGTTAAAGTTTAAATAATTAGGTATGCCATAAAATAGAAAATGAAATCATTGCCTTAAGAAATCAATTACCTTAAAAGGAATTATACCCAACATATTTATATTCCAATAACTAATTTTGTATCTCATAATAGTTATTGTTCCCATCTTAAAGTTCCATGATAAAATCTTGTTATCATATCAAATCTAGTTGTGAATGTGTTACTTGAAATAGAAGAGTTATATGAATATTAACAAGAATAAAATGAGGAAAATATATTGGGTTTTCATGAATTTTAAATGGAATAACCCAATGGTGGCTCATATAATTCATACATTGAATATGAATCTAAATAAGATTATTATGATTGCACTATTTATGATATGAATGGTCATTATTTTTCCATTTTTACTAGATCACAAAATGAAAAGGAATATCTTAAAATTAATAAATAAGATAAAAATTAAAATATAAAGATCAACATAAATTTAAATATAATATAAACATACCTCATGTGAGTTTTATCATTCCTTATATATCTAAAGTACCTAATTGGGAAAAAAATAAGCAACCTGAAACAAAGGTAAGTAACTCACCTCAAACTTCTACTCTTTTTAATTTAAATACTATTTTTATAATAAAAAATAATGTAGGAATATCCCAACCAATGGTGAATTAAAAATCATCCTATTATACTAATATTCATTCCTTCAACATTATTTACCATGTGAAAATTTCTAAAATCAAAATTTCTAAAGTAGAATAGCTAAAGAATAATCCTAATCAATTAGATAAGCTAGCTAAATTTATCCAAGGAAAAAACCTAATGCTAGTAGAACTTTATCCAAAGGAATTATTTCCACACCCGTTGAATCAAATCCTAATTATCTATGGTTTCTTCTATTTCAAATATGGGTAATCTTGAATCCTTCTACATCTCTCTTTCTAAAATGCTATGAGGTTAGAAAGTATATAATTGATATCAAAGCTTCAGATAATGTAACATCTATAAAATTAACTCATGAATTAGGTCTTGCATGTATCCCAAACTTTGATCATTTTTATATGGATACAAATAAAATACCCTTGGTTATAAAAATGAAATATAATCAAGTAGTATTGGCATCTTTTCCATGGAAAATAAATAAGATGACCATTCTATTTGTAAACATTTGAGCAAGGTACGAAATGTTATTGGAAATAAACTAACTCAAATAAATAGGTGGATAAATTCATATGGATTTGGATCACTCCATTATACAAATGAAATTAATTAAAGTAAGGATATATCCTAAATTAAATAATAAATTCACAATGAAAAAATTATATGATTCTCATGCAAACATCTTGTATGAAATGTAGGACTGGAAAATTATATGATGTTGTTTGAAGATGATGTAAGTGTTCCAAAAATAATAAAAATAAATCCAAATGTTGTTTTTACTCTATATTTTTATGGTATATGTTCTTATTCATGTTATAATGATGGTGTGGTTATCATATCAGCAACCAAAGAATTATTTCCCTTCTACAAGTTTCAATTTTCAAATACTAATAATATAACCAAGTATGAATCATTGATTCTAGACATCAAGGTAGTATAATAAATGGGGATTAAAAAATAATTTGCACAAGGAGATTCTAAGATAATTTTAAAATAAATAAATTATCAATTTCCATTGAGGAATGGCCATTTGAGCTAGTACAAAAATATAGTTTGGGACTTCACGGATAATATTAAATCCTTCTCTAGCACTTCAGTCTCAAGGGATAATAATTATAAATGGTTAGTTTTATTAGTATTTACCTCACTAATAATTTTTTATCCTATTTTTTGTACAAATAAATATATCATTAAAATGGTGTTTCTAAAAAATTTGAAAATTGGAAAGTTTTCAATGAAGTTCCAAAAATTATCACTTTTATTGAGAAAATGAAAAATTTAAGTAAACATTATTTCAAAGGTAGTGAATCATCTTATAGGGACATGTTTCTCAAAATAATGAAGATGGAATCGATATTTAATGTCATAAATATGACATGATTCAATTAAAATGAAACAATATTCACAAATGACTTGTGTGTGTGTGTGTGTGTGTGTGTGTGTGTGTGTGTGTGTGTGTGTGTGTGTGTGTTTGTTAAATCTTTGATAAACATGATACATTTATAATTAAAAACTATGGGAAAGGATTATTTTATATTAATAAATCATGAAAATATAAACAATGGTTCTGAAGAATAACCCATAATGGTCAACATTAGCAAGTGTTTTTCTCATAAATAATATATCAAGTTTGTCTCATTACTCAAAAAATACATAAAAATCCTTGCATATTTATATTGTGATTTAAAATCCTTGCATATTTATATTGTGGTTTAAAATCCTTTCATCCTAAATAAATGCTACACACCATCTCACTCATGCCATATGGGACTCCTTTCAAAAATTAGAGATATTATAACCCAAAAATAGATATGGCTATTTTTTAAGAGGTTCAAAAAAGGGTAAATGTGAGAATAATTTTCCCTGTTAATCATTCCACATGGGTTAAAATTATTTTCCCTGTATGCAATAAAAATACATAAGTGAGGATTTATGTCAATTTTCAAAATTTGAATAAATATTATTTAAACTAAAATAATCAATTACCCATCATGTATCCAGTGTTACAAGTTATAGTAGGCTTTGATATGATATCAATGCTTGATGGTTTCTCATGGTATAATTAAATTGAAGTTTTGAAATAAAATCAAAACAATCCTAAATTCATAACCCCATTTAGTATATAAGAATTTCATTTGGTCTAATCAATGCAACTGCAATATTCAAAAAGGAATGGATAACAATTTACATGAAATTAATAAAAATAAAATACTTGTGTATCTTGACAATATTATAATATTTTTAAAGTGATGATAAGATCATTATGATCGATTGGAGAAAGTATTTGAGAAATGTATACTCCATGGTATTCTGGTGTTCATTATTTATTCAGAAAATTGAACTTATTGAGAAAGTGTTGGTTTATTTTTTAGGACTGATAGTAAAAATAGTTTATATGATGAAAGGAAAAACTTATTTAAAATGGAGGAAATATGAAAAATATATTTTTGAAAAAATTAAAATTTCCATTGCCAAACCACTAATTATTATTTACCCAGATTTCAAGAAAGATTTCATAATTTACTACTATATTTAGAGCATACTTTGTCATCCATATTGGTGCTAAAAATTGAAGGAGTTGAATTTCATATTTCCTACATGAAATTTGGTCTTGAGAATCATGATATCAAGTGTAAAAACATCAAAAACATGCTTATATAGTAGTCACAATTGTGAAAACATTTAGGTATTACAATATAAATTCACACATTATGATTTTCATACTTTATCAAATTTTTGAGTAAAT
Source organism: Torreya grandis (assembly GCA_037957365.1). Classification (NCBI taxonomy): domain Eukaryota; kingdom Viridiplantae; phylum Streptophyta; class Pinopsida; order Cupressales; family Taxaceae; genus Torreya; species Torreya grandis. The sequence goes on from JARHVA010008329.1 coordinate 487,626, forward strand.
ATTGACTCAACAAGAACTTGATTAAAAGGGAAGGAATTGGATAACAAAATTTTAATAATATGACCTTGGTATAAATATAACCAAATTTATCTAAGGACATGGTTTATGTTAGATTATAGCATAAAGCATATCTAATAGTAAATACCATAAAAAATCATAAGGATAATATATTACCAAATATTTACCTCTTACTATTTTCATTAGACCTATAGAAGAGTGGCATTAAATATATAATAATTTATCACATATGCATATTTACTTTAAAACCTTAGTGCAAAAAAAACTATAAAAGGTATGCTTAGAGTTAATATATATGTAATATGTGATAACACTCTTTTCAAAAGAGGTAGCAGTGGTTTATTCTTAAGGTGTGTTGATAGGGAGTAGAAACAAAAATTACTAGAATCTATTCATAATTAAAAATTTGGTAGCATTATTTATTCTCTTGTTACAACACAATATTTTGAGACCCCATTATTATTGACACACACTTTTTAAATATGCCCAAGAGTGGGTTTCAAAGTTTGAATATTTTTAGTAGTTATGTGGGAGATGAAAACATACTACACTACTAGTAAAACTAGTTTTGATCAAATCAATTTTTAAGCTATGGGGTCTATACTTCATTGACACACTAAATGCACAATATAGTGTTGAAGACAATCATGTTATAATGTAAATTGGCTAATTTATGAATTCATAACTATCAAACAAAACACTTCCAAAGTGATATGAAATTTCATCAAAGAGAATATCCTCATCATGCATGACATGCCATAGAAAATAGTAATAGACAATGCATCAAATTTTTCCTCTTTCACACTCATTGGATTTTATTATAGCTATGGGATATCCATGAATCAGTTTTAAATTTATTATCTACAAGTGTATGATAAACTAGAATCAACCAATAAAACATTTTCACTATCATCCAAAAGTCAATTGATGAGAATCAATGAAATTGGTATAATATGTGGTATGTTGCATTTTGGGTTTATCGTATCAAATTAAAAATGTCTATTGGAATGTCTCATTTCCATTTTCATTATGACATGGACATTGTAGTACCTATTTCAAAGGAATTAATAGCTCTTCAATTGGATATAAAAATTAAAGATGAAAACTTCAAAAAATATTTGAATAAAATAATTATGTATTTGAATGAGTTGGAAGAAGAGAAACAAACATTTATTGACATGAATGTTGAACAAAAAATAAAATTAAAAATGTTATTTGATAAGAAGGATAGACATAAATATTTTTAAATTGATGATATTATTCTAATTAAGGACAAAAGAAGGGAACTTAAAGGAATCCATTGAATTTTTTATTCTTTGTGGATAGGTCCTTTTAGGATCTGACACTTCTATGTAGATAACACATACTTCTTGTCTTATCAATATGGTAGGCATATTCCATTGCCTTGCAATAGGAAATATTTGATATACTATTTTCAATGAAATATAGTTATCCCTTAAGCATACATAGGTTAGCTATGATTTTTATTTTTGTTTCCTTTTGTTATGTTTCATGTTTTCTATTTTTTGTCCTTTTTATCTTTTTTTGTCTTGTTGTCAAACATTTGTCATATAAATTTTGGACTTAGTTTCCTAATGGATAATGTACCTATTTTTGAAACCATAAATTTTGAAATTCTTTATTGACTCTCTCAATTCAATTCCCTAGTTGGACATATTTGTCATAGATATTGAATTTTTTAGAACACCCCGATTTTGACACCATTGTGCATACCAACTTGAAGCAAGAAATTTTCATTATTTATGCTTAGTGAAATTTTAAAGTTTATTTTGATTTACATGACTTTGAGACTTTTGGACACTTTTGGAACTTTCTTAAGTCCTCCATATGTTTGAAATATATGAAATAGATAAAACGTTAATATTTTGGAGAAGTTTATGTTTAAGTTAGAATTTTTAGGTTCTTCATAATTTCAAGAAGCATTGAGATTTTATTCGAGTATTTAAAGTATCTGAGAACCATGAAAATCCTAATATTTGAGAAATGTAAGTACTACATTTGATTTTTTTGGTATCTTAGGATTTTATAGAAAAAATAAAGTATCCATAGTACCCTGAATGTCCTAAAACCCAAAAAAACCCATATATCTTCACAAACCCAAAAACATTATTAATATTTTAAAAACATTTAAAGGTTTTTAAACAAGTATTGTCAATATCTCAAAATACTAGTTTATAAGGATGGTCCATTTTTAGGAAATAAAAGAATTTTTTTGCACTATAAAATAAAGTTTGATGTTAATTTTTCACGTGAAAGCTCTAAATTGCTCTACTAGTGCAAGTGATAGATTATAAGACTTCAAGCTCTTTGATTATGCTCAAATTCTTTTGATCTCATTCGTGGAAAAGCTTATCAATATTTTTTTTGTCTTTTTTCCTTTGTTTAATTAATTTCCATCTTTTTTCATAAGTCTTTCTACATGTGTTTTATTTTTTCCATTTCCCTTCATTTTACTCATTTCTCCCCATTTTTATCCCATCCCTTGTTGTTAACATGTGATTTTGCATCCCCTGAGTCAACTCAAATCTTGCCCACAATATTTAGGTTTTATATTTTGTTAAAATATACATTTAATGTTTTTAAGGTGTTGTGGGTACTCGAAATATATAGTTTGGCCAAACATATCCTTTAGGAAGTATTTGAGATAATTTTTAGTACTTTATGACCTTAGTGACCCATAAATATTTCCCATACAAATAATTCTTAGATATTTAAATTTTCATTAGAAAATTGATAAGACTTCCTTATGTATATCCACCTCTACTAGAATGAAATCCAAATATATGAGTATTGAACCAATTTTTTTCTTGAGAGAAATATTTCTAAGATAATAGAGAGTGAAGCAGAGCATGTAAATATTGAGTTTTTTTAGAGAGGATATAATATGGAAAGATAACTATGTTATAATAATGTATTATTGATTATGGGCTTACAAATGTTGTTAGTCTCCCCATCTCTATCTAATGTGCTAATTTTTTCCCTTTTGCCAAGTGTTCTAACCTAGAGAATATGTAGATCAAATATGTTTATGATATAATAATATCCAAGCTTGATATCCAATTATCTAATGGTTATTTTGATATAACACAATAATTTATATAAACATTAAACTATTGAAATTTGGTTCATATTTATAGAATATATAGAATCTCAATGTAAAATGTAGTAAATTAGAAAAAAAAAATGAGACATAAATAGTAAATTCCAATGAATTATTCAAATCTATCTCAGATGTGACTTATTCTAGCTATGAAGGTATATCACTAATGTTAAACTAAATGGAAGGATATGTAAATTATGTCACACCTAAAAATAGAATAATACAATGTACTATGATAAGAATGTGTTAGGGTAGACAAGGGTGAACTATGGCCTTGTTTATTTGACTCTAGAAATTAATGTGTTGCTTTTTTGGGTGATTTTGATAATTGAGTATCTACACCTATTAGAGGTGGTTATTTTTATTGTCTAGGTGCTGATTTGTCATGCAGAAATATCTGTAATGTTGAAAACATAGTTCTTACACATAAACTAAATATAAATAAAATGTAAAGGGGGGATTATTTAAGGTGAATATTTAATTTATCCTCATAAAACCATGCATAATAATAGTGTATCCTGCATATCCCAAAGGGGTCTTAAGGTCATGTATATCGCCCTCATTGAGTGAGCATGTGAATTTTGATACTTGCACTATATGGATGAAATTAGTAAACTAAGTTGAATTATTGACAATGAATACCTTGACCTACAATAAAATATATTTAGAATAGCATTATTATTGTTTTAATAAATTATAACATGAAATGGGAAGAATATGAGTTTATTTCTCAATGTGAAAAAAATTGTATAGAGAGTGAATTTTTAATTGCCCAGTTTGTAAGTCATGCCTGGAGTGGCCTTCATGTGTTTATATAGTGGTAGATTTGAAATATATTTATTAGAATAATTTGATAAATTTACATGATGGGTGATATGAGACATCTCAAATTTGAAAACTAACCATTAGAGCATGGGAGACAAGGAAACATTAGTTGAGAAGGTTAGGTTGTAGCCTTGTCCGACCTAGTATGGTTGTTTCTTAGAAGGAAAAATACTATTATATCTTGGGTGACATGGATTTTAAAGCACATTATGTATGTTTAAATGAAATTTTACATATTTTCATACAATAATTATATTATTGAAGGGATTCATAGATATTTCAAATTAATGGAATGGAAAATATGTTAATTAAGGTAAGGATGTCAATATTAATCATTTTCAATCACTTAATGGTCAAATATGAGTGTCTCCACTCCCCCCCCCCACACTCATATACACCATTTATTATATTTATGCAATGGAATAGACTTACTAATTTAAAATATATGTATACATAAGTGTTATACATGCTTTGTATTTTTAATGTGTATCTTAATTGTGCAAGATGTCACAATGAAAAAATATGCAACAATTCCACTAAAAGTAGATAGTATCCATATTTGAAAATTTAAAAATTAAAGATTGAAATGGAAAAAAAAAGAAATGAAAATAATATGAATTAAAGAGTATGAAATCCAAGTTCACTTTAGATTTAAGGTACAAAATTATATGCTTCATTGCTGAGGCATTTGGAGATATTTTGAACGTGTGGAACATTGAGAATGATCAAGTCTCAATTTTTTAATATGAATGAGATTAATTTAATTATAAATATTTTATGATACATCCCTCATCTAAGAATGTATATTACTCTTATAGAAAAAAAATAGTAGAATAAGGGGCAAAATAACCAAATGTTGTTATTTATAGTGAAATCATGACCCAGTTTCAAAATGAGATAAATAACATCACTAAAAGAAGATATAGATTATATTTGAAAATTTTTTACCTTTCAAACCTTTTTACTTTAGTAAGGAAGTGAATTTGAAAGTTTAAATGTGTAGCATGAACATGAAATAATATCATGTCCCCTACCTCTTTACTAAATTTATATAGAATTACAATTCAACTTGTAACTATTTGAAACATGTAACTTATAACTATTATTCACATTGCAATGCATATGCATAAAGTATACATGAATTTTTACTCAAGTAAATTAAATAATGGAGTGCACATGCATGTCGCATTCCCATATAATCTAAAAAATATGAACCATATTGTAATTCTAAAAATCGTATACTATCATAAGTCTAAAATTTATTTCTCATGAGGGATTAAATTTTAAAGTAAATCCTATTGTGATGCTCTCATTTTTAGATGAATAATGTATGTTGAGATTCACTATTATCAAAATAAAACTTTTAAAATATGTGAAAGTTATAATTATGTAGTAGTATGTGAACATTTGAAATGTATTAGATCATAATTTTTAATATGACATCAAATTAAATAAAAATCATTTGTTAGATATGTATGGTATTAACATGCATAAGTAACATATGCATGATATGTATCATGGCACAAGATTAGAATTTTCAAATAGAAGTGATTCATGGTAGGAATAAAGACACCATAGGAACAAGTAATTACATGTATTATCAGATAATTTTCATATAATATCACACATAAGGCCCAAAGGCCACATACAAGGGACATTCAAATATTACATAAACACACAAGTCTAAGGGCCACTCTCAAATGGCATGAAGGTACCATATAATAAATAACATGCATATGTTTCACACACAAGACTAAAGGCCACACAAAATAATCAATAAAAACCTAACTTATCATGTATTCAACTAAGAATTTTAAAAGAATTGTATATCAAATGAAACTACTCTACATCAACCATATGTATAAATGTAAGGTTATCAAATAGTATATACAAGTAACACAATGTAAATTATGAGTGAATAGAAAAAAAAATGTGTGATATATAACTCATCTTGGTAGAAAGGTTGTGGATATATATAACATTTTAAGTGTTCATGGATAATAGAGAGATCCTTGTAGCTTAGCAAGGATATGGGGTAAAAAAGGAAGCTTGAAATCAAATAAAAATATAATATTATCTCCTATATAACACTCAAATACCCTGTGAAAAGTATTGTGTATTAAAAACTAAGATATATTATCTACATAACATGAAATAGATAACATATGTAAATAAGTAAATTAAGACAATAATAAAATTCTTGAAGGTTCTAATTTTTCATTTTTTTTAAAAATTTTTTTTGTGTTTTTTATATATTTTGTTTTTTGTTTTAATGTTTGAAATATCTGGACTTTTACAAGATTGGAATTTAAAAACATTTGACTAATAACAAGAATTGGGGCTTCAAAAATATAATAAATCAAACAATCCACAACACTATGATAAAGGACAATGTGACTGTAAGAAATGCAAATAAAATTCCCAAAATGTATGAGTAAAAGAGTCATAATAATGTAGCATAAATTATTGAGATATATTATAATGTACATTCCCCCTAATGGATAATGGGATACATGTTCTCATGTAATATGCAAAGGTATATATATGATCATGTAAGTGCAATGGAAGATGAAACATGATATATATGCCATAGTAAGTAAGTGGACTACCATAAATAATTTTCATTGAGTGTATTGTAAGGTATTTATTTTGTATTATTTGAGTCAATTTAAATGTAAGAGGGTAAGTTCCCAAAGTGAAAATAATCCCAGGGATATATTTTACACCTCTACCATTATGAGTATTAAGGTAATGGAATGGATAGAATAACCTTTATCTTTTATTTATTATTTATTAATATTTAGTTAGGCTGACATAATTAGAATGAATGGGTGTGACCCTTCCCAATTATGGGTGTGAATTTTCCCAATTATGGGTATATATATGGTTGATCATTACTCCCCATAATAATCATGATTTTCATTATTGAATTCATTTCCTCATATATTATGATTATTAGAAGTTTTCCCATTGAATTAGATTATATTTCAATGTTTCTTTCATTATTCTAAATAAATATCCTAACAAGTGGTATGAAAGAATCAATTTTGGCAAAGAATTTTGTTTTCCACTCTGTCTCTCAAACTATGGTAAAATTTTATACAATTTTTTTATTGAAGTTGGATGATCAAAAAATAAGTTCAAAGGAAACAAATTGGGATTTGATGATCATTATTGAGAGAGTTATTATGGATTTATGATTTTTCATTAAACTACTTTATAAATCATAGTTTTTGAAATTTTTATTAATTTTACATTTTAAGAAAGATCATAAAATTTTAGATATGATCATTTGTTTTTATTTTGAGGATTGAGGCATTTTATATTTTGGAATTTCTTGGTTAAATTTGGTCAATAGTGGAACATATGCCTCTGATACAGCACATGATTTAATTGTTTATGGTTACCACTCACTAAATATATTTTTAACCAAGAATTGACAAAAAACATAGAGCTACAACAAAATTAGTATCCATACCTTTTGTAATAACCTTGTCTTGAACCATTGATCCCAATGATTCCATTTATTTTCCACCAAGTAAAATTGAATGAAACATACTTGAGGGATGTAGAGTAGTGGTCACTTTTTTTATGATAATTTGTTTTACCATTTTAAAAATATTTGAGTGAGGTTTTATATAGGATTAAATAAGACATAATGTTTGAAATTAAGTGCCTTTTAATCAACATCATATAGTCACTCAGACACAACAAAACCACCCTAGAGGGCACAATAAATAAAACATAGGGAAATAGTTCCAAATATTTTAATTACACCTTTTAAATATGGATATATAAGTTTGATAATATGTATGTAAATTATTGGATAAGTCTCATGGAATAATATTTTAAGCTTCATAATATACCTAAGAATGTAAAGGTTGATTCAGCCTCACTACATTTGGAATCTTAACCTTATCAATGGCACTAGTGGATTATTAGTGACAAGAAAGGGAATGTAATTAGTTTTTATGAATTTAATAAGAACTTAGAAAGCCACTATGATCACCCATGGAAGATAAGTTATTTCACCTAACTAAAAAATTTGAAACAAGTAGGATCTATAGTTGAATATAATTCAAAACATATAAAATTGGTAATCTAGACCCCATAATAAATAATTTAATAGAGACTAAATTTTTTGTCAATGGACTAAATGAATGAATTATTAATTTTTTATAATTGTGTATATTTAGGATAACAATGTAGCAAATGCAACACATTTAGTAACACAACTATGCTACCAAGATATTCACACAAGGTCAAACTTCCAAATGGTGAGATATAAATTTGAATAATACTATTGATATAACTATGGTCAAGTTTTTTAACCAAAGGTAAATAACAAATATTTATCCATAAAAAGAGGAAGAAAAAATATAAAAGGGTATATGTTGGCATTATGATAGTAAATGGTATAGATTACATAAGTGTGACTATGGATAGAAATGACTAATGATTATTGAGAATGAGGTTTTGGAGGAGTAATAATTATCTATGAAGGATTTAAAAGTAAAATAAGATCATCTAAATTATGAGGAGGAATAATTACCTATTATATATATACATGCATTAAATGGGATAAGCATGCCACAAATACTCAAAGTGGTGGATTATATTAAAAATATGAAAGTGAGGTTTAGCTGATACAAGGAGTACCCATAACTTCATTAAAAAAATAGAAAATGATCTCAATTACTTTGTATATCCAATCTCCAATTATCCATTTAGGAATGATGATGTGAAATAACTCTCTTATGGGGGTAAATATCATCATATAAAACTCTAAATGGGATATTATCATCTATAATAATAAATGTTTTCCATATTGATTTAGGGGAGCAAATGTAGTTTTGGGAGTGCAATGGCTTAAAAAATTGGGAATAATATATTTGAATTTTTAAGACTTATTCATGGTTTTTAGTATAAATGGAAAAAATTACACACTTAATGAGAGTAAATTCCTACCAATCCAAATTATTATCTCTCATAGGGTGGAAAATTTTCTTATGAAATGATCTTACAACATTGTGCTATAACTACATTTCTTAAAAGCAAATGATGTATAAAATCAGGACCTACCAAACCTTCATGTAATTATTGAATAACATCGAAAAAATTAGGAACAAAGGGGTCTACCTCTAGTTAGAGACAATTAACACATAATTGAATTAAGTCTAGGAATATCCCTCCTAATATTACACCTTACTACTACTGCTATGAATAGAAGTCAGTAATAGGAAAATTAATAAAGGAAATTCTAGATTGATGTATAGTTCATCTTAGCAAAAATTATTATTTATCTCCAGTGGTTATTGTTATAAAATTTATGAGTCATGGACAACATTCCTATATTATAGGTAACACAATAATATCACTCTAAAAGATAATTTATAGTTTCCTACCATTGATGAATTATTAAATGAATCGAATGGTGTTGTTTTTTTTACTAATATCATAAAATTTAGTTAAAGGAGGAGGATGTACATAATATTTCATTCAAGACATATTAAGGTCAATATTATTTATTATTTATGCCATTTCACATCTATAATGTTGTGTCTACTTTTTAGATCCTCATAAATGCATTTTTTGACCCATTTATTCATAAATTTGTATTGGTGTTCTTAAATGACATATTAATCTATAGTAAAACACTGGAAGAACATTTTTAACATGTATAAAATATATTATAGGTATTACAAGACCATAAAATTTATGAAAATAAATATAAGTGTCCCTTTGAGGTAAAGGAAGTTGAGTACTTAGAACATATGGTGTCATGTGGAGGTGTTAAAGTGGACCCTAAAAATGTTAGAAGATTTAACGTCTAAGTGCTTCTCTATATGGACCTTAGCATACATAGGTTTAATTAAATAATAATTTTGAGTTATTTATTAACAAAGGTTGAAAATATCATGTAATTATATAATAAAACATATTTATTTATTTATTACCATTGGTTTAAATTATTCTTGTGAAGCGGTTGGACCCATTGGTTACAATGGTCTACCTCCAAACCCTAATATCAAAATATATTTTACCTTTGGTAATTTAGACACTCATGATCATGCACAAGTATTTGTGTGATTAAATTATATGAGTTTTGAATATCTACATTTGAAAAATATTATTCAAATAGTTCTAAGAAGTTTTGAGAGAGATGATGTGAGAAGGGAAATAACTTATTTTTATTTTTTTTAGAATAATGGGGTTTTATTCCTAATTAAATAAATAGGTTTGAGTAAATTAAATTAGTAAATAATATACATGAATTAAGATACTAATTTGTATAAATAGATTTGTATTTTTCCTTTTCTAAATATAGTAATAAATAATGAGAAATCTAACTTAGCTTATTCTAAATGATCTTGACTGAGACAAGAACTAATACTAGAGGAGTAGGATTGGGAAACTATCAAAAACTAGATCATAAGGTTTATTTTTAGATTGTATAGGATAATCAAAAGTGGGACACCCTACTATCTAGCACTATAGTCTTTTTTTGGTGTTGTTGTCTAGGTGGTCTGAGCTTTCTAGGTTTTGTTTGACAAGCCTGTGTTACCCTGTCAATGAAATATCAAAGCCTAGAATCTTGTGGAGCTTTTTGTGCATCTATTTTTAATCTACAAAACCTTAGGATCTATTTGTGCTTGAAATTGAATGGAGACATGGAAAATATATAGGAGTTAATTTGTAAAGGATACATTGGACTTAATTCACACCTCGTATGTGGGTATGTTGCCTACATACCAATACCTTGAGGAGGGATCAAGCTAATGTATTTCTCTCATTGAAGTGATTGGTGAAATTGTGTATTATAAATTCAACTAGAGGTAAAACTATATGTGCTTTGAATAGATAGGGACTGGTGCAAAGGTTTGAATAAGCTTAAAATGATCTTGGAAGGTTGTATGTAGAGAATAGGGAAGAGTGTTTGAGTGTACTTGTTTGTATTCTTGATTATTTCCTATCAATGAGTACCAACCCTTTCAAAATAGAATTTTGAATAGGATTTTATAGGTAAATTAATGATCATGGGATAAATCAATTCATATTATTCAAAAAAAAAGGATAAAGATCTAAAAGAATATAACTATTAGGACCAATTTTACACTTGGACAATAGCACCAAAATTAGGACACCCTAGGTTTCATCACTCATGTCTAAGTTGGTCACTATTGTCTAGAGGGAATAAGACCTAGGGGCATGGATATAGGCTAGAAAGAGTTACCTAGGTCTATAATGGTTAATTCCAAAAGGCTGTGGATGACTAGGAATCAGTGAATGAATAGCCTAAAAGGGTTGTGTAAGCAAGTAGAAAGACCTATGGATTGGGTGTCATTAGCCATGCTTAAGTCATCCAATTTCACATTTTATATGACTAAATTTACCCATCCTTTATTCTAGTGATGTAGTAAAGTAAAATACTAGGATAAAAATAAGTAAAAAGCATGCCTAAACTTATCTATAAGGGAGATGTTCATGAAGATATGTGATACTAGATGTGCATAGAGAGAACACATTGTGAAGTGTGAAATCTATAATGACAGCATAAAAGTAGATCATTTCTTACTAGATACATTGTATCTAAAATAAGAATGTATAAAATCTAAATAAGAGGAAGATAAAGGAATGAATACACCTCACCAGGTATATGAACTAATATAAAAAAAAATTGTGATGTTGGATTATGTTGGGTGTGTGTTTTACCAAAATTAATATTGTGAATGGAGCTGAGTGATCAATTCCATAGAAGGTAGGTCAAGAATGAAAAGGTATGCCCTTTAGCTCCATCATCAGAAACTAAGTGAAGTTAATGAATCATGTGTGTGCTAATTGATGTCTAGACTATGTGTCTATTCCCTCTAAATAGGTGGCTCAAGAAAACAAAGGTTGGCCCTTTGGCTCCATCGTTGCCCCATGAAGTGAATCTATGAAGTGATATCAATATAGAATAAATGTCATATGAGATGGATCATGTATCCCATTGATGTTATATAAATCTAAAAATGTAGCATGGATAGCCTAAATGTATGTTAGAAACTAGGCCACTCTTGGCCATTTCAAAAGATGGAAATTAGGCTTGTATGAAAGCCACTTTAAAACTAATGTACTAGGCTTAGATGAAAGACAAATAAATAACTTGGGTACTCAAAAAAGTTAAAATTATATGAAATTTCAACTTGAAAGTGATTCCAACCACCTATAGATGTAGTAAGGCATGTAACTGCTGAGAATTCCTAGATAATAAATTAAACTCAAAAACAAAAGAAGACAAATGTGATGCACACATTAGCCCCAATCACTGGTGTTTGGAACATGGATTTTGATATATAAGTTATTGCATCTAAATAATATAAAAATTAATGTGGGAATAATCATGTCTTACATGATAACCCCTTATATCTAGATTCTCTAAGAAAATTGTACTGAACTGTTGACTTTGACTAATCTAGATGTGCAAAAACTATATCTGAACTAAATTTTTTGCCTATTTATAGAAAACCTAAGTATTTTTATACCTAGATAGGAGAACCAAAATTAGGACACCCCTAGGTTTGGTGCTACTATCCATTTATGGTGTTGTTATCCTATACTGAAACTAGTTGTTGATCTAGAACTATCAATATTTTTTTGCTCTATTCTAACTTATTTGACCTCTGGATTTTGAACTGGGTGATCTAAATTCTACTATTTTGACTTCTAGGAGCTTTTACCTCTATGACAAAACCCTTTTTTATTGCCTCCTCTTTTGAGGGTAGGAATTATGAACCTACAAAGATTTCCGTCAGAAGAAAAGAATCTTGCAAGTGTGTTATGTTGCATAGATACATGATATTTGACAAGATTTATCTAGATATAAAAATGTTTGTATTGAGAGATTGGCTAGATTAATATGGGTATGCCTAGATATATATAACAATTAAAAATCATGTGTAATGTATTAAACTAGAATTAGATATGTTAGATGTTAGTTGTTAATTGTTAGTTGTTAGTTAGAGGGATGGATCATGATGTCCATCATGGCATCCAAGAAAGAAAGGTAAATACATGATATGGATCATGACATTGAAAACAATGAAAAGAATCAAGCAACAAGCATACAAAGCAAGAAGCAAGTATAAATAAGCATACAAGGTTGGAAAAGAGGACATGCAATCATGGGGCATGTGCACATGTCACTTAAACTAGAAAACAAGCATAGAAGGCATGTTCAAATCCCACATAAACATATAATTTGAAACAAGAAAAGATTATCATGTGGGACACAAGAAAATATAAGAGTACAAGTAAGGGACATTGGTAAATGTCCAAAGATATACACACATGAATATAATCAAAGGGAATTTTAAAATGTCCTAAGGCACACATAAAAAACAAAAGTGGAACTAGAAATGCAAACACATCTAACTATGCAAAGAAAAAATGGAAAACATGTAAAATAGAAAGGTAGAATCACATCTAACTAATCAAAACATGAGTAAAAGTATGCAATACATGTTTAGTAAAAGACTAGGTATATGCTAAGAGATACATAAGTGTTATATACTACTAAAATGTTGATATAATAATCTATGTAATCTGGTAAGTAATGTATATTAGTATGATAACTTAGAGTGTGTAGTGTAGGAATGACATAGCTAGATGGTGTAGTCATGTAGAAGATGCCCCCAGTGGGTATGTATATCGATGTGTGTCTTGAATGTAGAAGTGGGAATGCCCTCTCAATGGGTAGAGTAAAGAAATTAATTAGCTATATTTCACTACACACACTCAAAGAAGATCAAGTGAAGTAAGGTAATGTAGATAAAGCAACATACAATAGCATCAAACAACATATGTAAGTTCTATCATGATATTAGTAATGTAAAACATGGATGATGCATATAATAAAAATGTTTTTTGGTGTTTTTTTATAATTGAATGTTTTTTATTTTTGAAAATTTTAATATTATTTTTATGTTTTTATAATATTTAAACTATGTAAAATCAAGAAAGAGAGACTATGTACTAGTAATATTTCAAAGAAATGATATTAACTGATGAGTCTCATGAGAGACTACCTATCATGTTATCCTGTATCAATTAGAAGGATTGTACATGATCATGAAGCATGATAGAAATACTGAGACTATGGTTATGAAATCTATATATGTTATAAATGCTTTGAAATATCTGTTAGGTTGTGGAGCTAAAAGCTTCACCAAGATTCAAACAGGAGAAGTTATGGAGGATGCAGAGTTGTGGGGAGTTGCTAAACCAGTTGCAGGGAAATCGGCATCGGTCTAATCAGCCGACATCAGTCATATGGCAGTGAGGAAGCAACCGGCATCGGATAACATCAGCCTTGGAGGTGCCGGCATCGGCAGCATGTGCGTGAACAGGCAGTTCGCATGCTGATTCCAGGAGAGTCTATTTTTGGACTGTTAGTTTGCATGTTGAAGGCTAGTCTTAGTCTTGAGTTACATGTCTAGTTATTGTAATTAGGTCAGTCTAATTATTATAAGCATGAGATCTATATATGGACTCATGGGCTGTATTGTAGAAGTGTGCTAGAAAGCCATAGAGATTTTAGAGAGAGCTACTGTAGCTCCTCTTAGTTCCAAAGGGGTGCTGAGTGTGTACGATTAGGGAGAGTTGCAAGGTCTACAAGGTCAAGGAGCTGATCCACCGGGGTACTGATTGAAGAATCATAAGGACTTGGTGAGGAAAGGACAAGGGTTCTTCAAGGGTGTAGAGATATCTACATGGTGAGTAAGGTCTAGTGATTTGCAGGTAGCAGAGAGCAGGGGATCTACTTAGAGTACAGTTGTGTACTTGGTGAACTGGCAGTGTGTTACTGACTGGTTGGAGAGGTGAACATCAATTTTGTATTGGAGTTGATTGTTGGGACCAAGAGAGAGGGAAGAAGGTCTTGAGGCGTGGCGAACCATTGAGGTGGAGGAAGAAGTGGCATCTTCCTTATTGTATATTCTTCTATGTATATAATACAATTGTGTATTATCTCTCAATTCCTGTGTTGTTTCATATTTCTAGTTACTTATTGATTCTGGTATAATTCCGTGTTTAGTTGCTAATACAAGAAGTAATCACATGTGTTTTAATTGGTAGAGCAAGATCCTGACTAAGTAGGGATTGGAGCATGTTTATTGTTCTTGGTTTTCCCATGACAAGTGGTATCAGAGCTTTTGGTTGGGTTACTAACAGGTGGTTTCAGATCTGGTAGTGTTTGTTGATTATAGGTTACTCACAGGGGTTTCTGATTGAGTGGGAGTATAGCAATGGCAAAAGTGAGTAAGCTACAAATGGAGAAACTGAATAGCATGAATGGTCTAATTGATGGAAAGAAAGAGCAGGTAAATAAAGATTATTGGTTGGTTGCAGATCAACAGGGAGGAGCAGATGTTGCAGGTGATGTTGCACAGGATGTTCTGGATAAAGTGGAATCTTGGTTCATAGATTCTTTTGCCTCTTTCCATGTAGTTCGAAATAGAGCATCTTTTCATGGTTATGTCTTTAGAGACTTTGGAGAGATTTATTTAGGAGCTAGAGAGCCTTGTCAGATTATTGACAAAGGGGAAGTGAAGCTGAAATTGTAGATGGATGACACTCAGTGGTTGAAGGAAGTCATGCAAGTACCAGTCTTGGAGATGAGTCTAATTTCTTCAGGAAATTTGGGTGATGAGAGATGTACTGTAACTTTCACAGTGGATACACTTGAATTAGATGGTGGTAAGAAAGTAGGTATCCTTTATCTATCTACTTATATTACTGATTCACCTTCTGTTATAGAGATGTGGCTTTGTAGGCTTGGTTACATATGTAGAAGGAGAATGCAGGTTCTGAAGTGGAAGACAGATGTTTTTGACAAGCTAAAGAACTGGAAAGCCTTGGTGTTCATGGAGGAGATGACGAACAGAGATCAGGTGAGGGAACTGATTTATTCTGAGTAGAGCAAGGTTGATTTGATTAGGATTTTGATCCATGGAGAGCTCGTGGGTAAAACGTTATCACTCACAGATGAACATAGGTATCAGCATCGGTCAGACAGTAATCGACGTCAGCAATAGGAAGACCAACATCGGTCATGAAGTAACCAACGTCGGTAGAAAGGATACCGGCGTTGGCCAGAGAGATGACGTCGGTAGTCAAGGTTAGTGCAGGGAACTGACATCGGTCGGGAGCAGACTGGGAGATGGCTGAGATCGGTCACTGGAATGGATATTGGGTAGACAGCAAGTCTCAAACGCTCATGTGGAGGTCAGAAAGGGTAAGTGAACCTCATATTCATTTTTCACCTTCTTTATATTGCTTGTTGATGGTCAAGAACCAGGAAGATGGAAGAAGCAATGCAGGTAGAGTCCAGATACAGTGGGAGCTTGGCATGGATGAGGAGTGTGAGTCCTTGGAGAAGAACCAAATAGGTATTAGTTGGTAGAGTTGTCAGCTAGAAGAAAGCACTTAGAGAGATGGATTCCCATTTTAAAGAAGAGAGTGGATGGATACAAGAGACAGAAGGCCAAGGCATATGGTCTTGAGGAAGCTGCAGGACAGTGGTACAAGTTTGACAGGTGGATGACTAAGCATGACTTCAATCAATGTCAGTGTAACTATTGTGTTTATCTTACCAGGTAGATGATGGTCACAACATCATCTTGTTACTGTATGTGGGTGATTTACTAGTAGGTTTGTACATACAGGTATTTGTTGAGCTAAGGGTAAGGTTAGTTCAGAGGTGTGTCATGAAGAATTTGGAGCAGCGAAATTCTTTGGCATAAGAGACATGGAGATTTTATCTCTAGTGGGAGCTGATGTGAAGACGGTGTTGGTGAGGTTCATTATGCAAGATGCAAAATCAGAAAGCACACCAAGGGCTAGACAGTTCAAGCTTAGCTTGAAACAGGGTTCAAAATCACATGAGGTCTATTGTAGACCTGAGTTTTCCCAATCAGTGGGGGTTGTCAAAAAGTATGGAGCCGATTCAGGGAAGGAGTACTGGAGGGCAGTTCAGTGGGACTAGCAGTAGGGATTCTTGTTATGCAGGGTCAAATTCTTCACTACATGGATATGTAGGTTTGGATGTGGCAGGTTACTTGAATGACAGGTATAGCATCACAGTTGTGTGGTGGTTGGTCTTCAGGATGGATCTTGAAGAGGGATACAAGCAAGGGAATAATTTAGATGGTGTATAAGTATAGGTACAGGTGCATCTATTTATCTCCAAGTGGGAGATTGTTAGGTTGTGGAGCTAAAAGCTTCACCAGGATGCAAACAAAAGTTATGGAGGATGCAGAGTTACGGGGAGTTGCAGAATCAGTTGCAGGGAAACCGGCATTGGTCTGATCAACCGACATCGATCAGATGGAAGTGAGGAAGCAACAGGCGTCAGTTACCAGTCGGCTGACATCGGTCATGGAGGAGCTGACATCGGCAGCCTGTGTGTGAACAGGCAATTCGCATGTTGATTTCAGAGAGTCTATTTTTGGACTGTTAGTTTGCATGTTGAAGGCTAATATTAGTCTTGAGTTGCATGTCTAATTATTGTAATTAGGTTAGTCTAATTATTGTAAGCATGAGATCTATATATGGACTCATGGGCTGTATTGTAAAAGTGTGCTAGAAAGCCATAGAGCTTTTAGAGAGAGCTAGTGTAGCTCCTCCTAGTTCCAAAGGGGTGCTGAGAGTGTATGATCAGGGAGAGTTGCAAGGTCTACAAGGTCTAGGAGCTGATCCATCGGGGTACTAGTTGAAGAATCATAAGGACTTGGTGAGGCAAGGACAAGGGTTCTTCAAGGGTGTAGAGATATCTACATGGTGAGTAAGGTCTAGTGATTTACAGGTAGCAGAGAGCAGGAGATCTACTTGGAGTACGTTGTGTACTTGGTGAACTGGTAGCGTGTTACTGACTGGTTGGAGAGGTGAACATCAATTCTGTATTGGAGTTGATTGTTGGGACGAAGAGAGAGGGAAGAAGGTCTTGAGGCATGGCGAACCTTTGAGGTGGAGGAAGAAGTGGCATCTTCCTTATTGTATATTCTTATATGTATATAATACAATTGTGTATTGTCTCTCAATTCCTGTGTTGTTTCATATTTCTAGTTACTTATTGATTCTGGTATAATTCTGTGTTTAGTTGCTAATACAGGAAGTAATCACATGTGTTCTAATTGGTAGAGCAAGATCCTGACTAAGTAGGGATTGGAGCATGTTTATTGTTCTTGGTTTTCCCTTGACAATATCTAAAGTAGAAACCAATTTTAGGGTACCTCTATAACTCTAAGAATTGGATGCAATTGCAGGGCTCTTAGGGACCCATCTATAAGTAGGAGAAGCTATTTGAACATGTTCTCTATGTGTAAATGCATGAGATCTCAATGAAAATACTCTAGGTGTGAATATGGTAGCTAGGAGTTATCTACAATCCTGAGGCTGTGTAGGTGTATGATCTCTTTGTGCTAGCGATGAAGGTCTTGATTGTGGTTGAATCTAGACTGAAAGAAGAATTGTAATAGGTGGAGGAGCAAAAATTAGATCAGAAGGGGTGCTAAACTAAGTGAGAAAGCTATAACCATGGGTGTAATCAACGTGCCTATCTTTGTAAACTTGGGTGATAACATGTACCACATAATTTACTATAGTCATAGAGATTGTAGTAGGTAAGGGATAAAAGCTAGATGAAACAAGTTTGAAGAGAGGAGGGATAAATACAGCTCCTAGTGTTTGCTTGTGTTTAGTAGTGATAGGGAGATAATTAAAAGTAGTAAAATATTTAGATACATCTAAGTATAAACCATGTATAAAGATATGTTTATAAAGATCAATCCACATGATAGATATCAAAAAAGGTAAAGAGAGCATGGAATTATGCATTAATGCATAGAAAACTTTGACTTGAATCATGACATTTCGAGCATTTAGCAAGAAAATTTTGAATAATTTTCCATATGAGGAATAGAGAGTTAAGGATAGATAACATGAATTTTTGCATAAAGGAATATAATTTTTTGATATGCAACATGACATTTTGAATGCATTTAGCAAGATGAATTTGAAAAATTATCCATATGAGTGAAAGATAATATGCAAAAGGAATTTTGGAATCTTGTGTATATTTGGAAATGAATTTTGTAATATCATCCCTTATAATGAAACATAAACATGAAATGCAAAGGATTTAATTTTGTAATAACATATGATAGACCTCATCATTCATGTACATGATAGGACCTATTATGGTTTCCTTATTATTTGCAAGAAATGTAAGAAAAGTTTGTAAATAAAGGAGCATCATTTTTATGATTTAGCTATGGATGTAAGGTGGTGATACCTCAATAAGAAAAGTAGGAGCTAATATATGCAAGTAAGGATTATTCAAAAATATTTATGCAAAATACTATGAATTTTTAAATTTGAAATTGATTTTTTGAGTTTGACATGCAACTAAAAATTTAGAAAATGATTGGAAAAGTACTAGAAAATAATGAGGAACTAGTTAATGCAACTAGGGATTTTTCAATGAATTTTTAAAATTAGTATGATAATTTTAAAATTTTGATATGAATTTATAGAAAATTTGTAAAATTTTGCTTGAAAAATATAGGAAAATATTTCTAAAATTAGCAATATATTTTCCTGGTGTTTGGAATGTTTTATTATATAAAAAGGACCTCGTATGTGCAAACTACAATTTTTATAAAAATATATGAGAATTTTTAAATTAATTTGTAGATTTTTTATTTTTAAATACAAGAAAAATCAACAAATTATGGTAAAAATTTAGAAATATATTACCCTAGGGTTTGTAGGGTTTTGTGCAAAATTTGAAGTCGAGTTCACCAAAAGTTTTTTATTATTTTTAGAATAATGAGGTTTTATTAATAATTAAATAAATAGGTCTAAGCAAAGTTAATCAGTAAATAATTTATATGAATTAAGCTACTAATTTTTATAAATAGATTTTTATTTTCTCTTTTCTAAATATAGTAATAAATAATGAGAAATCTAACTTAGCTTATTCTAAATGATCCAAACTAAGACATGGACTGATACTAGAGGAGCAAGACTGGGAAAATATTGGAAATTGAATTATAAGGTTCATTTCTAGATTGGATAGGAGCATCAAAAGTCAGACACCCTACTATTTGGTGTTGTTGTCTAGATGGTCTAATATTTTTGGGTTTTGTTTGGTAGGTTTGTGTTACCCTCTCAGTGAAATATAAAATATTAGAAGCCTATGTATCTTGTTGTGTATCTATTTTTAATATTAAAATCCCTAGGAGATCTTTGTACATGAAATTGAATGAAGACTTGGAAAAGATAGAGAAGGGGTTGGTGTGTAAATGATACACTAGACACACTTCACACCCATGTGTGGGCATGCTACCTACATACCAATACTCTGAGGAGGGATCAAGCTAATCTAGTTCTCCCATTGAAGTACTTGGTGAAATTATGTATCATAAAGGTAACTAGATGTAAAACTAGACATACTTTAGATGGCTAGGGACTATTGCAAAGGTTTGAATAAGCTTGAAATGATCTTGGAAGGCTATATGCAGAGAATAGGGAAGAGTGATTGAGTGTAATTTTTTATGTTATTTATTTCTTGCTATCAATGAGTGCCAACCCTTCTAAATGGACTTTTGAATGGCCTTTTATTGGGAAATTAATGATCATGGGTTAAAGGAATTCACATTACGCCAATAATAAAAAAGATAACAATCTAAAATAATCTGATCATTAGGACCAATTTTCCACTTGGAAAATAGCACCAAAATTAGGATACATTGTGTTTCAACACTCCTATCCCTAGTTGGGCACTATTGTCTAGAGGTAATGAGACCTAGGGGGATGGATATGGGCCTGAAAGAGCTTCATGGATCTATAAGGATAAAGTCCAGAAGGTTGTGGATGATTAGGAATTAGTGAAAGAATACACTATAAGGGTTTTGTAATTAAGTAGGAATAATTATGGATTGGGTGTCATTAACCATGCTTAAGTCATCCAATTTCACATTTTATATGACTACATAACTATATTGGGTTTTAATTTCTCATATATAAATATCAATTGTGGGTTTTTTCTCTATTAAAAGTTTTTCCACCTATATATGTGTTATATACTATTATATGTCACTTAATTTTTTAATTCTCATCTAGATATTGTGTGTGTATATATATCACATAGTTTGAAGTGGCATCAAACTATAGAAATGTGTGTTGTTCTGAAAGATAATTTATTGGAGGATCTATAACCTATTCAAACAAATTCAAAATTATTTTTTATCTTGAGGAGGTGGTGTACAACCTTAATGTTGGAATCACAATCATTGAGAGGGGGTGTGAATCAGTGTCTTAAAACTTTATTTTAATTCCTCATTAGCATACATGAACCATCACATCAACATATAGATCAAGCAATGCATAAGCAATCAACTATACAAATAAATTTACACAAAACAACATATCACATATGTGGGAAACCCTCAATGGGAATAAAATACACTATTCCCTAAAAATGGACTATAGTCATATAACTTAACATATTATAATTTAATGAAACACCAAATCCACATGGAGTACCAACCCTAACTAGCTAAGCATCAACCTAGATAGGCTTTAGCAAGCACAACTTACAAGGACCCACCAAGCCCCTAGATGACTCAGAACTAAATCATCCACCTGATTACTTTTATCACCTTCATAACACTATATTTATCACATAATAGATGATGATCCCTTAATTTATATCTTCATAATTTTATCCCTCTCAAATTTCCTTCTAGGCTTCTTCACTCAACTAAGTCTATTCAAGACTGATTGGGTCATATGTAAAAACACTATTAAATATTAATTATAGATAACCTACACTCCTTTTATGGAATACAAGACCTCCTTCTACTCATAATGTGTTATTTTCTTTGCATATTCACACACACATCAAATAGGCCTAAAACTGCCTTATATTTATACCATTCTTTGTTTATATGCTACTTAGTCCCCAACTCATCCTTAACCTATTGTTTTGGCCATGTAATAGGTATTAGGACATATAATAAACATTATTCAAATTAATATCGATTCCCTTTTGGTCTTTCATAACTCTATTAGACATCATCTCACTTTTAGGTCTCATGGAGACCCCATTAGGTCTACTTTAGGATAGGTTATACTTTTAATTCCTTGAAACACATTTAAAATCCAAAAAAGGTAAGAAAATATCATATACAAATAAAATATATCCCAACTAATATCATCTTATGTCTAGGACACTTTTTATTTCCAACTACCACTTGGAGCACACCAATAGTAATATTCAAAATTAGGTCTGTGAATCTATAAAACGTCTACAAAAAAAACTAAAGAATGTACATAATTTATTCACATAACCATGAAAATAAATCATATGAAAAAAAATTCCATGACCTTAAAAACATCACCATGTGATTTAGACTTCACAACTTAAGGCAAAAGGACTCAAACACTTTTTTGCAAAAAATCCACTTAGAATTGCTAGAACACTCCAAAACCCAGTCATAAACAAATTGATCATCAACACATGAAATAACACTAAAAATTACCAATGATACTTTAAAAATATTAATAGACTATGTAAAACTATTATATATAAAAATTATAAGATCTAATGTCAAATATTGGTCTTGCAGACCAATCTTTTGACCTCAATACACATAATCAAATCAAAACCAGTAAAGCCATTTTGGATTTAACATTTAAACCATTTTTAGTGACCATAAAACCTTATAAAAAACATTTATAGGACATAAAAATCCCAAAAAACAACACCGGGCATAAATCCTCAAACTCATCACTACAACTTGGTTACCCAGAACTACCAATTTATCTTAAAGCACAATCATAATGGCATTAACATTCAACACTTGTAAGACCATTTTAAAATACTTATTATGAAATTAAATAATACTATGAAATAATTATAACCTTATTAGATATAAATATCATATGGTCAAATGACAAATATTGGTCTTGCAGATCAATCTTATGACCTCTCTGAACCTAGACCTCACTAAACCAGACAAGCCATTTTCGCTTCATCATTTTCACCAATATACCCGACTTTAAAGTTTTCTACCAAGCATGAATAAGACATAAAAGTCCTATTGAGTTCAACATACCCCCATTTTAAAAATAAATAGAACCCTCATTTCAAATTATGCAAATTTGTGTTAAGAATTGAAAAATCATATGATCAGATTACCACTAGCATGATTGCACATAGTCTTTATTTAAAGATCATTCACACCTGATTTGGTTGGAATAATTTTTCATAATAATTATTTAATATTTCCTAAATTTTTTAACATTGGATCTTTATGTTTTAGTTCACATCCCGAATGGATTTCATTTAGAATGGGCAATGCCTAGATTTCATGATTTTAATATGAATTTGGCCTTTTACTA
>JARHVA010008330.1:2500-50000 GCA_037957365.1 Torreya grandis
CACTCACTAATGCCAATTAAAGTAAAACTCTTTCATTAAAATAGTAAATGTTCACAAAATCAAATATATTTCATCTCCATAAGTTGAGACCTACATAGTTAAAATAATATAGATCATTAATTACTTATTTTAGTGGCATATGGGCTGATATAAAGAAAATACATGAATATAATGTAAAAAATAAATTATTAACCCTATGTAAGACAATATGGTTTCATGTAGCCACCTCATATTCTCACTGTGTGAATGAAATTAAAGAATTATCACATCCCATTTCTTTTCGGAAACATAAATATTTTATAATTATATATTTTACCACTTGCTACTTATGCAAACAATGGGTGTTTAATATCGTATAAGTGAATTGACCCATGATTGAAAGATTAATGTACTTAATTCTAAGAGAATTGACCCATACATTAAAAAATTAATGTAGTAAATCAAATTTTAGTTCCTATGCAGCTCCTAAAGGTATTTGAAGTTAGGGTTGCATAACACCTAGGAGAAAAAAGGAAGCTTTTAGAGAAGCCCCAAATAATTTTCATTTCACTTAGTACTATCTCACTTTTGAGAATATTCCAAAGAACCATTTTATTTTAATTTCATAACCTGCTTGAATCCACAAATTTTTATGAATACATTATTATATTAATATTATTTTAATGTAACCATTTTATGTATTATAATATATAATAGTACCCCTAACCTTTGGGTCTATGGGACTCACAGTAGTTAGGATTGAAGATATTTTTATATATTTAAAGTTATAGATTATTATTAACCAAAAAACTTATGGTCACATATTTTGAACCTTACCATGATTTATTATGTTTATATAGGTGATTGGTGTTTATAATCACTTAATGAGAGTTTAATATTCAATGTTTTTATTAGGTTAAAGACTTTACTTAGTGTTCAATAATACACCTATTCTTCAATAGGCATAAGTTAATACATACATAAAGTGAAGAACGGGTGATGGTGTATTAGAGACCAATAAATATGACCTTGTGATCTCAATTAGAGTGGATTGTTTTGACCATCAAACAATTCAATGGTCATCATTTTTTACCCATAACTTGCAGTGTCTAGGATTATAACCTAACTTATACTTGAGACTAACCAAGACTGACACAATAATCTACCAATATTAATCTAGTAAAATTAATTATACATGAAGATACAATATCACTGTTACATATTAATTTGAATTTTTATAAATATATTTAATCATTAATAAAATAATTCACTTTAGTTTAAATAAATGTATTTAATATTAATTAAAATAAAAATTTATATAAATGTAATTAATATTAAGACATAATATTGTTGTTACGTATTAATATTTCTTTTATTCATTTTTTTTTTATATTTTAAAATTTCAAAATTTATCGAGTGCATCAACAAGAATAAGTAAATAGTAGGTTTTTGGTCAATTTTTCAAAAAATTTAAAATAATTTGATTAACTATACGAACACTAAGAAAGTAAAGAACATGGAAGTAAATAACAAACATAATTCATAATTTTATATTATTTTTATCTAATTTTTGTATTTTATACACATTCTCTCATAATTTCCATTGACCATCAAAATGGCACATTTTGTTTATAATTTCCTTTGACAATCTATATTGTGCATTTTATTGCATTATCATTTTATTCTATTAAATTCATTGCATCATCACAATGTTGATTATAATGCCCAATTTTCATTATCAAATGAGAAATATATATTAACATGCCCACATACATACATATATACACACATACATACACACAGACATTCATACATAGATAACTCTTCTCATAATGACAATAAAGAACATTATTTTAATAGGAGCTAAATGTGGGACATTTAAAACTGATGTTGATGAATACCTTAATTTATCTACTTTTCATCTCTAAATTTTGAACATCTAACATGACAATATGGACCCATCGTTTCAATTGATGTGTAAGGGATCATTATATTTCCATTTTGGAGGTGCATTAAAGTTTTGGTGGTAACATCAAAAATAAAAATCTAAGTGGGCATAAAAAATTGGGCATTTTTACTCTAATTAATAGCGTACAACACATATAATGAATACACGATGATGGTAACATCACCCACAAAAATATAACTAGATACCAAAAGTTGGGCTTATAAATATATGTTAGTAGAACATAGAGCATGGAATGAATACACTTAATTTGAGATGACAATGCATTAACAAATCACCACCTTACATTTATTACCCATTATCTCGTATTTAATTCACTGATCATTACACTATTTGACACCAACACTATCATACCTCTTTCTCCCCTTCTTCTATATTGGGCCATCACATTGCATGCATAAATTTGTTGAAAGGAGAAGGAGGGTTTGAGAGATGATATGATGGGAACATCAGAAATAGCTACAAGACTACTTATTATCGGTTACCATTGCTATGTATAGGTGAGGTTTTTTACATCTCACTACGGATGTGATCTAAATCATTTAAAAGATGTTAATATGAATTTAAATATCTATTTTAGAAAAAAAAGAAGTTTATTCTCTTGACATTATTCCTTGTATTATTAATG
The DNA here is from genome assembly GCA_037957365.1 of Torreya grandis. Lineage (NCBI taxonomy): Eukaryota > Viridiplantae > Streptophyta > Pinopsida > Cupressales > Taxaceae > Torreya > Torreya grandis. The sequence continues at coordinate 5,074 of JARHVA010008330.1, forward strand.
TAGAGACCATATCCTATCCTAAAACACAATTTTTTGTTGTTTAATTAATGTTTGTCTCTAAGTATAACTCAGGTACACTTTATCCTATTAGATATCCTTTACCAACTGAGCAAGCATCTAATCATACAAGTTAGGCATCTATTATCCTTTTCCAAATGGGCAAGCATATAACCATATGGGTTAGGCATATATTATCCTATGCCAAACGGGCAATTATCTAACCATACAGGTTAGGAATCTATTAACTTGTGCCAAACTAACAAGAATCTAACTATATAGGTTAGGCATCTTCATATGAATAGGTTATGCATGAGTCAAAGACTTGACTCATCAGGATCAATTGGATCCTAAGTTGCTCATTATTCATCACTCATTTAAACTAGATAATCACCAAGGTTATTGTGATAGGAGTATCAAACATATAATAAATAGTCACATTCTACCTCAGAATTTGGATTAAAGCTTTGAGAACTATGACGATCCAACTAGGATCCTTTCAAGTATATCACAAAATTCTTATATTTATTTTGTTTATTTAAATTATGGTCTTAATATAATGGTCTTGCCCTTTTAATTAACTTTAATATTGTTTAGTTCTCAATCCCAACCCCATCTTATTCACCTACATACCAGAGTTATCCTTCACTTCCCAAACTACCTACATACTTTCTTCAAAATAAGATAAACGTGTAATATGCATGTACTTTTGTTTTCTATTCTAAGTTTCATGTGAACTATAGGTCTGGGTATGCAGCCCTTCCTATGGTCCAATTCCCCAAATAGTTCCTCTATGATTGATATGCAAATGGGATAATAAAAAGTATTAATTTAAGTAACATGATGCTTGTTTAACTAAACCAACCCTAATTCTTAAAAAAAAATAGAAATTAAAATTTTCAAGCTACATCCCCTTTTGAATTTTATTTACATCAACAATGGTTGTGATCTTTTATTTAGATAAGCTAATCATTATAATTTTTGTTTCCAAAGTTTCGTTATCTAAGAGTCACATGGTAGGTGGTTTCTTGATATTAACTAGTTTAACATTCCCAATCCAAGTTTTTATTATTCCTTTTCTATGGTACTAAGTTTTGAGTAAGAAGTGTACCTTCTCCATTTCTATTTAGTAAGTGTACAAATCAAAATCATTTAAGGTATTTGAAGTTTTCTTTTATCTTAATTAGTGTAGTTGACCAAGAGGGATTGTCCCACCCCATGGTCTTAATGACACGACATGGTGATGACATTACCCATAAACATGAGCCATAAGCACTACTTAATACTGAACACTACATAGTTTTGTTTAAACTTAAATTCTTGGTCTATGTTGAGATTTAAAAGTATAGATTAATTAAAAAACATTAAGGAATTATATTTCTAAAGAAAATTCTTGAGTAGGAAGGTAGAAAACAAATCTTTAACATAATCTCCTAGTTTGATCATTAGGTCGATTTACAACAACATTATTTTTCTTTGACAATTATACCTTAAGTCTACTTAGATAACCTTTTCTAAAAAATAAATTATACACATTAAGTTTAAAAATTCTATTTTGAGCTTCAATTTAATGTTAAATAAATCTTTTATATGTTGGAAAGGGGTGTTGTGAAATTTAAGGTTAAACCCTAGAATGAAGAATATTTATTTTCATAATATTCTTAATGAAAATAAAATTCATCATCAAAGTTCAACAACAATCAAACTAATGGTTTGCTCAAAATATTATTTTATAATAACTTAGACTGATTTATGGTAATTTCATGTATCTAATCAATTTTTTCAAAATCTTGGTTTATGCATGTAACTTTACAGAATAGACCAAATGTATTTCATAAATTTATAAACTAGGTACATAAAAAACAAAACTAATTTATTTAATGCTATATTCTCTCTTTTCAACGAACTGGGTATAGATCATTTTAATGTTTGTAAATAGATACATAATGTATAATTGTATATAAAAACTAATACTAAAATGAACTCATGTCGTTATATGTTATATGTGTCATGAATATCATATTACTTTATTACATTATTGTTTGTTATAAAAAAAATCATTTACTTTCCCTAACAACAAGTAGTATTATCATTTTATTTCTAGTAATGCAAAATTCATTCTATTTTAGTTTTCTAAAAATAAACACATTATGTTTTCCTTAAAATTTAAATAAAATATTATATTTATCTTACAATTTAAATAATATATTATACTTACCTGATGCCCATTGAAACCTTGAATAAAATGGAATGTGGTTCTAATTGAATTGAAATAGTTGAGATAAAGTGTAGTGACGGCATTGATCTTGGAATGAGTTAAAGAAGAGAAAGGAGAAGAACTTGATATGGTAATAATGTTAATGTTATTTGGTGAAAAGGATTGATGTAGAGATGAAAAGGATTACATGGAGGCCAAAAAACATTGATCTTATTTCCCCAAAGCATCAACTCTCTCCTCCTAAAGTGTTGAGTCGCTACCCTCTTAGGCATCAGTTCCTTACTGCCTTCACAACATTGATGCCTTTTTATTTTTCTTATTTTTATGATATCGTTGCCTCTCCCCTCTTCCAATGTCGATGTTGCTCACACATTTATCATCTTCTTCATGAAATTTTTCCTCTAATGTGGATCTCCTCTCTTTTCCTCCTCATTATGAATATATTTATAACTTTATTTTCCTTCATTTAAGGTTTTTAACTATTATTATGTGGAAAGTGATGTGGCAATCTCTTTTTACATAGCATGAGTTGAACTGGGTGATGGATATTAGAGAGGTGGGGTGTTTAAATTCAAACTATAAGAATAGATATTTTTTTAACCAAAAGTTCATAATTTTTTCCCCTCCTTCTGTGGCATGGTAGAAGGGTTACTTAACATGTGTTATCAAATTTGCAAGCATGGTGGATTTAGTACGTAGGGTGTAGGCTTTATGTTAGATTTTTTTTTTTGACTATTTGTTAGGTTTAAACTAATTATAATAAATTACTTGTCTAAAATATCATTTATGAAAAATATAATTAATAAAAATAATTGAAATCTTAAATTAGGTATGAAATATAGTTTATTTGAAAGTTCTAAAATAAAAATAATTAAATAAAATAAAATTTCCTTTTATTAATTTAGAAAAATAACTTTTGATGATTTCTAATAATATCAAATTTGAAAAAAAAAAATGAAATTAAATCGTACCTTACTTCCTTGTGAAATCCTGTCAATGACCTGATAGCTCTTTGAAATCAACACAAAACTTAACTTAAAAATCAACTCATCCTGACATAAAATAATAAATCAAATCCAAATCAACGTAAAGTATGAGCACGAGTCAACAGTGCAGGAAGAGAGCTTGTGACACTTAATCTATAGTGACCAGACATAAATATACCTAGTTAAAGGTGACAAGGCATTAACACATTTAAAATTCTATTTTTGAGCATTTAGCGAGCCCATACTTGACTAATTTAATGGGAAGAGTAGATAGATAGTTAGTAACACATTATGTATGCTAATATTTTATCAATTTATAATTCATGTTAATAACCTTTTCAAATTTTATGATGTCAATAAAATGACAATTTTAAAGAGAATGAGAATAATTTTCTAGACAAGGCTAACTACAAAAAGTGAAAGAAGAGTGGATGCTATAAATTAAAGTAATGAAAAATCTACAAACTCACACAAAGAATATGACACTACTACACACATGAAAGTAGGTCCTTTGTCAAGTAAAGAGGTATGCATCCACAATTAATGGATTTTAACTAAATTGGAGAATGATATGAGGGATGTTGAAAATAATGGGTACTCCACTTGAGCTACAGTAAAAAGGTGGATAATCCCTACAAACATACTCACTATTTATTGGGTATTATACCTACCAAAAAAGGGGCCCATTAGCCATTTCCTTATAGAAGGAAGAAATTGAGGTTATTCCATGGTGTAAAGGCATGGCATAACATGGCCATAAAATATAAGTTATACAACTAAAGTCATATAAATGGTATACAAATCAAACTACTATGGACCTTATTTAAGTTAAAACTATGATGAAACTAGACTCTAGGATAGCAATAACACTAGTATGCATGTCATAGTAAAAAGAGGATGTTGAAGTCTTCATCACATCATTCTAAAGAGCATGGAATAGATCACCATTATCATTTTTGTTAATGCATTAGGAAAGATCATTTCTATATTTTATTTTTTCAGTGGAGAAAGATAATTAAAAAACCACATTCCATGCCACAAACCAAGTGCATATATGAAATCCCAAAGGAATACTTGAATGAAAAAAACTATTTCTCAATTGGATACACCATTTTAAGAGATCAATATAAGGTGTATTTTCTCTTTCTAATAGGCACTTGTTGATTTTTGATGGCCATTAGAGTCATGTAGCAATGTCAATCATAGAAAAGGGTAAGAGTTTGGGAATTGATCTTGTTACTTTACCAGCTTGAACTTTTCACAAGCTACAACCTTAGATATAAGTGTTTTTCCCCATTCAAAATTTATTTCAAATGTGAAAGGTCAAAGTGGGTCGATAGAAATCATAATATTGAAACCAATAGGTCTAACATTATTGAGTTGGGTAGCATATGTTTCAAAAATGGAATTTCTACAAAAAAATATAAAGTCAAGTTTTAGGAGGACATGTATATGGTCACTACATAGACATTCACTTGTATAAGACATGACACCAAGCGAATCCAATGAAGATATAGATAAAGATGATGAGATTATAATTCAAAACAATATACGGTTGGTTGCATATGGAAAGGATGAAATAGATGCAATTATTCAGCTTCAAAAATGAGAGTGAATAGTTCACAAAGAAAGTGCACATCCCATTTTTCCTGTGATTAGCCATGTAACCCATTTAATTCAAACACAAGAAAGTTTTCAAGGAAAGAATGTATCTAAGGTTAAAGAACATGTTTTTAGAGAGGGGTTGATCACAAATAAGCCAACCAAATTTGATAAAGGATGATGCACCTAAACTAGGTGTTAGCTTAGATTTTTTCAATGTAAATGTGGGCCTTTCAATGACATCCCATCATGTAACTAAATTTGATGAATATTTAATGCACTATTTTATAGTTTCAAAGGGTTTTCATTAATGTCATGATGGACTGAATCATGTAAAAGTAAATAATAATGTAATAAATAAAAATAAAGAACCTAAATGCAATCAGAGTACTTGAATTCAAAAAATCTCAAGTTTAGGTTGTTTTTTTAAACTACCAATAGAGAGGGTTGTGCATAGTTTGAGTCAACCACCAAATCATGTAGTGAGACTAAGAAGGCAGTCTCAAATCTTAAATATAGATGACTTTTTAGATATACTTTATCACCAAGAAATAAGAAAGAAGGAAATAATTAAAACTAAGGCTAGGAGGAAATACGAAATAGAAGAGAAAAACCATTGAGAAAAATTAACATGGATCTAAAGAAGCATACAAACTTGTGAACAAGTTAAAAATGAAATAAAATAAAGAATAAAGGGAAAGGGAAAGGGAAAATCATGGCAAAGATCAAAATAAAGATCACTTGAAAATGATGAGAGAGTGCATGAAAGCAATGGAAGAGATAAACAAATAGAAAAGGCTAATAATATGGAAATTCTTTTTCCGGATCAACATCCAATAATGATGGAAATGATGAATATCTATGCTCCTTCCTATGTAGGCTTAGGAAATTACTAGCTAGGTAGTCCACTTAGTCCTCCTAATCAGTTACAAATCACATGTTATCATTAAGGGTGGGCATTGAATTTTCAATTATTGATAAGTGATATGATAAACATTCTAACAACATCAATGCCAATGAAAAACATATTAAAAGAGTAGATGGAGCAAGTGCTTGAAAAAGATTAAGTATGCAACTTTTTGTCATGAACGAAGAATTTATTGAAAAACTAAAACTATGCAACTTTTTATCTTGATTTTGAAGACTTGACAAAGAATGCTATTGTAATGAGGATGTACGAAATAACAACAATGTTTTCCACCTTAGTTTGTCTAGTCAGATCTAATGTTATGCTCTATAAATTGTATATCATATTTAAATAATATTATACGACAGTTTTTTCAATTAAATTTTTTTGCGTTATTATATTATTGAAATATGATATCATGACATCCTAAAAAACAATATGATATTTTTATAAAGTAACTTCATAAATGAATTGAAATGCCTATTTGTATGAACTGCTTTCATGTAATTGATTTTTTTGACAATATTATGGATGCCATTTATTGCAAAAATTAATCTGAAATGCTCAGTAAATTGTATAGGCCAAAATCACTCATTCTAAATAACTCACACCTTGACAACATTGAATTAAAACTACATTCACTATCATTGAAGAAATTAGAATGAATCACATATCAACATTATTTTTTAACAAAAAACCAAAGCCAAAAGCTGCACATAGTTCATCATTTTTGCATAAGTCAACAGAAAAAATTTTGAAAAATAAGAAAAAACCTTGAATACTAAAAAACCGTTCATTTTATTATAAAACTTTACTTGTAAACAACGATGGCTAAGAAAAATCCAAAGCTTAAGTGTTTTGAAATAATAACCTAGAATACTAAAACAAACAACATTTTGTCATTTCTAGATAAGTCCAAATAAAAAAATATAATACGAAAACAAAAGACTTGTGAGGCCCATGATGGACAGACATAATCTAAAGAACCAATATAATAAATCATAGATGTAAAATATTTATATTTTAATGGACATTGCAAGCAATATTTATAAACTTTAAACCATTATGGCTCATAGCTTTAGTGAGGTATGAAATACCTCATCTATAAGCAGCGAAAGCTAAACAAAATCCATGGATTGGTTGTGTTGAAAGACCCCAACGAATATAGACATGGTTGTCCTAAAATGTGCCTTTGTGAACCCTGAGACCCACACTTAGTTCACCATTTCTACATTTAAGTCAAAAGAAAGAAACCTAGAATAATAAAAAATCTTAAACTGCCATTAAAAGTTGTATGTCAAAATAACTTGTTCTGATCGATTCACAAATTGACTACATTGGAACTAACTACAATTAAAGAATGGAAGGAATGATGGCAAGAAAATGAACAAAATTATTTTATTTTTCACAAATAGTGGAAACCATATTAGCATTTTTTAAATGATTTGTGTCACAGCTTTAACGAGGTATAAAAAATCTTCCCTGTACACAATGATGGCAACTGATAGTGTATGCTCAACATTATTTATTAGGTCCGATGTATGTGTCTCCTTTACCATAAAAAATTAATAATATTATTATTACTTTAATAACTAGATAAACCTAGGTAAAAATTGGCGAATCATTCAAACCGCACCCACATAACACACCCGAATAATATTTTACCTTTAACTTTCTTCATTTCCTTTTATAATATTGTATAAACTCTAGGATATATTCCATAATATAAAGAACTGCTTCCAAAATTATGCTGGGGAGTTGACAGCGTACCCTGGACGGTTCTATTTCTTACCCTGGATTTCTACTCCACTTTATTTATTTTTGTGTTGTTGCTTCCAAGTCAGGTACAAGTAAAAGCGGTATGAACAGTCGCGGTGGGTGCTGAACAATGTAAGGATGACAGCTGGTTGAGGTAGAGAAAGGCATCCATCACAGCTGTTTATCTGTACATTCATCGTCGTTAATCTTGTCTTTTTGTAAATCCAAATTAGGAGTACATGGTAACATAATTTTTATCCTTTCCACGTAATTCAAAGACTCAAATTCTTTTCGGATGAGAGCTACTTGACAAAACTCAGATCAGACGGAACAAACTTCTCTCGCAGGGAGACTTTGGCCATTATGGAAAGAAGGGACGTGTACTAGAGCTCTGTGGATTTGACAGCATTATAGAAATCGCACGAGTAACAGTAAAAAAATGACTCATAAACATAAGGAAGAGACGAAAGAGTACAATACAATTTACGCAGTTAGGACGACTTCCATTTAGATGCTCTTCACTTTACAGTAGCTGCTTTTTTACTTCCTAAGATTCGCAAGCCATTGATTGCATCGTACAGTAAAACAAATAATTACAAAATCGGTAGCCAGTGAATGAAAGAAAAATAAAAAAATAAAATAAAAAACATAGATATGTAAATATGCATCAGGAAAGTTAATCGAGACTGCGAAAGGTACTTGTATCTTTAGAAATTAAAGGACCGATTTCCACAAAATGACGCTAAAACGCCTCAACAAATAGAGAATAGGGCAGATTTCCATAGGTATATCAAACAATAAATGCCACATAATTCTGAAATAGCTGCTTGAATTTAAGTCATGTATCGTGCTATGTAAACCCTTTTAATATTACTCGTAAAAGCTTCTACAATCTAAAAATGGACATTTAAGAACTAACATTTAATTTTGTGAATAACTTCAATAATAATTTTGAGTTCTTTTTTAAAATTATATTTATTTATTTTTTAAATTAAGATGATATGGAAAGGGTTTTAGTTCAACTAGTGAGTGTGATTGTTGTGTATATTTAGTTACAAAGATATAAATTTCTTTAAATACTCGACATCGAGAGTCAAGCAATTAAAGTTAGAATTGTATTGTGGGTGATTTTGATGGCATGGATACCCCTTACTCGTAGATGTTTAGCCAAAAGAGCTCACTGATTTAGATGTATGCTACTCAACTGTAATATATTTTTTTGAAAAAAAATCTAACTTTCCTAAATTTATTGAAATTCCCTTACAAATATTGAATATAATTTTAAAAAAAAATAACACATACAATATGTAATACTTAATGCTTAATTGCATTATTATTTTCATCAACTGATTAGACATAATAATACATGAACATAATACCAATTAAATGAAAACAACAAATTCTTATTTGGAAGATGAATTTGAAATGTTGATTTATAACAACCATATGCCCATACATAATTTTTATTCAAGGCAAGAATAATATTTTCTTCAACAATAACAACTTTAAATTGTTAATGATTCAAATCTACAGTAACAACAATATCAACAACTACAACTTCCTACAATAATATTTGGCCCAAATGTGATTCCCGGATACTTAACATGGACAAGAGGGTTTTCGTCATCTAATCGAACAATGGAAACTATGTGGGTTTTAGTCCTCCAAATCTCCTCAGTCCATGCTTTTTCATCCTAGGAGAAGAAATTATATAAGAAATGCTCAAGTTCTAGTAGTGGATCTTGATAAAAATATGATATTAGATTGAATTATGAATGAGCATAAGAGAGGAGAATAAATAGTGTTGAGAGGAGAGAGACAAAGCCACGTGGTCAATAGAAAATATGGTCCAATAAAGAAAGAGCTTTTCCAACATGAGGGTCCAAAAAGTGATAAAATAGTGAACTTCACTAGCAAGAAACTTGCAATAGTAAGCTCCACTAAGGATGTGCACACACAACTATGTAATAATGAACTCTACTAGCAAAATATTGTAACAGTGAGCTCCACTATGGATGGACACACACGTGTGCAATAGTAAACTCCACTAGCAAAGCATACAATAGTAAGATCCACTATGGATGTCCATAAAAAAGGTTCACTTTTCACTTTTACCCTTTCTATTTATTTTTTTACATTTGTACTTCAAATCTAGTGACACTTTATAAAGTCACTTTAGAATTTCCGTTGTTCAATTTAATAAATAATTAAATATAAACAAGATTAGAAATGACTTCGAAAAACTTAAAATTTAATTAGTTCAATGTTCCCTCTATCCCTTCCCAAATGGCCAACAAAAATGAAATAGACAAAGGGTCTTTATTGACATCTTATGTGGTAGAAGGGGACATTTAGTCCCCCTTCCTAAAATTGTTTGTCTTCAAGCAATTGTAGATTTAGGTGGTTAAGAACCTAGTCTCCTTCTTAGGTATCATCCTCTAGTAGTAAATCCATTCATTGAATTAAATATTCCTCAATTATTATACTCCTTAATCTTCTCTCCCTAACATCCAAGATTACCTCAAGGATCAATATCAATTTACATTCTTCATCTAATGGGGGAAGCTCAGTAGAAAGTATGATATGTTGCTTGAGTGCCTTTTTCAGACACGAAACATGAAATACATTATGGATCTTTTATTCTCAAGTAACTCCAATATATAAAAAAAACCTCTCTTATCCTCTATACAATCCTATATGGTACATAAAACTGAGGTTTAAGCTTCTTCACGTCACTCTTCTTCAATGAAGATTTTCTATAGGGATACAACCACAAGAAAACCAAGTCTCCTAATTAAAAATATCTCTCGATACTATGCCTATCTACATATACCTTCTATTTATTATGAGCCTACCAGAGGTTATCCTTAAGTAATTTCAAAATATTCTAATTCTCCTAGACACAGTGTTTGAACATAGGAACTTGGATATCATCAAATGCTAAATCCATAAAAGATGTATCATCATAACCATATAAATCCTTGTAGAGAGTCATGCAAATCAACATGTGATGGGTTAAATTTTAATAATGCTCGCTGAAGCATAACTCTTTGATCTATGCCTTCTGTTACCCTAAACATAGTTACCTAAGTAACATTACACCCATTTATTAATAATATCTATCTACCTACAGATGATAAGTAGTGATCAGATATAATTTAGTACTTGTTAATATGAAAAGTACCTACCAAAACATACAAAGAAATTGGTTATGTTAATCACTAAAAATGTTCTTGGGTAGGCCATGGAGTCTAAACACCTCTGTATGAAAAAACTCTATGACATAGGGTGCTTTATACTATAAAGATTTGGTAAAGAAGTGAGTATATTTAGTCAAGCTATCAACCACCACCCATATATAATCTTTTCCCTATAGCCAAGGAATTGTTGTAATAAAATCCATATATATACCTTCCCACTTCTATTTAGGAATACATAAGAGATGTAATAAACCTATTCAAAAAGTATGCTCTAACTTGTTTTACTGATAAATCAAACACTCTCTGACATGTTATAAGACATAATCCTTAATACCTTTCCATATGAATCTCTACCTATTATATTTATGTCTTAAAATATCTGAGGTGTTCTATCAAATGTGTGCCATGGATCACTCTTAATATTTTCTCCTTCATTTTTTATTCTAGCACAAGGTAGATCATGTCTTTATACAAAATAAGACCATCCAACACCTTGTACTTATCATCCTAAATTTTTCCTTTGATGACATCATTAGTAAATGTATTCTTGAAATACTCAATCAATAGATGAGCCTTCTAATATGTTGAAATATCTAAAGTGAGCACAAAGTAGGTTTCTAAGATGGAGCATTTACAACTATGTTCTTACGTTTAACATGCTATTTATCAAAGTCATAAGCCTATAATTTACTTACCCATTTTTTGTTTTTCCTTTAAATATTTTTAGTTGAGGAAATATTTTAACCTATTATGAATAGTTTTAACTACAAATTCTCATCCTAGCAAGTACTGCCTAAATTTAATCAAGGCATGCACAAGGGACAACATTTCTCAATCATAATATTATACATTCTTTAAGCATCATTTATATTCTTAATTTCTAATTTAATTGGGTGCTTATTATATATATGAGGATTACTCTAATGCCCATACTTGAATCATCACATTCCCTAGTATAAAGGGCTCAAGAAAATATGGCAATGCCAATAATAGGTGAGAGCTCAGGACATCTTTGAGCTTATCAAAAATATGTTATGATATCTTTATCCATATAAAAGACCTCTTCTTTATCTATTCTATTAAGGTCATTTCCAACTATGAAAATCACTTGATTAATCTCTTGTAATAATTGCGTAAACCAAAAAATCCTTTTAACAATGTCAAAGTCTTCAACGGTGACCAATATTGAATGGATCACATTTTGTCTATATCAATATTAACACCTTCTACACCAATAACATGCCCCAAGTATAATATATTTAATATTCTAAACTCACATTTTCACATGTTTTCAAATAGTGACTATACTTCCATGATCTCGAGGACCTCACCCAAATGTCTAAGCTGATCTTCCCATGTTATAATATAAACCAAAATATCATAAACAAAATCTAGGACAAGCTAAAATAGTTGATTGTAAAACACATGATTCATGCTAGAGTAAAATTTAACAATTGCATAAGTCAACTTAAATGATGTGACAAAAAAATCAAAATGCCCATTAAGACATTTGAATGATGTCTAGTGAATGTTCTCTTCTATTACTTTGAACTAGTGGTATTTTGATCAAAGATCAATCTCTAAGAAGTATACTTTCCACAAATTTCATCGATTAGCTCGTCGATCCTAGGTATAGGATACTTATTCTTAACTATCTTCTTTGTGAGGGATCTATAGTTAATACACATGATCATGGTTCCATTCTCATTCCTAACTAGAACCAATGAAGAAGTAAACATACTAAAAATGGGTGTAATATCCCCAATAATAGGAATTTATATAATAGCCTTATCTATTTCTTCATTATGCCTTATATGGTGACAATAAATAGTTGTTTTGACTAGCTTTACATTGTCTTCAAGCTCAATTACATGCTTAAATCCTCTATCTAGTGGTCTACTATGAGTAATGCCACCAAATACTAAATTGTGTTTGTCCAATAATGATTGGACATCAACATGATAATGCTTCTTGCCATTTCTAGGATATTGGGTAGACACAAAGCATTGGGTTACCCAAGCAACCTCACCATGCATGAAAATAACTTCCATCCAAATTTTTTGTTACAACTTGAGGTATTATATTATATATTTCATGAACAAACACCTTTCTATGATTATCTTTGAATTTTAATTCAATTGTTTTAAAGTTATGTGAGTATTTCTTGAGTGAATGCCACTCTAAGAATCAATCTATTAGTTCTCTTTTTCACAATCTAATATAACCTCAATGTAATGTACTTTGCCTCTTCCTATGCATTTATGTCCTGGATCCCTGGTTCCTCACATAAAAAACATATATTTTTCATTTTTAGCTCATTTTTGGTCTCATCATGAAAAATTGCCTTCGTAGGCCAATCCTTTTGAAATGGTTTCTTATTCTATTTCTTAGGTGGGAATGTCTTAGGCTGAATTTTAGGCTTAGGTACTAAAAACTCCATATTTTTATCCCTTTTAATTACATATTGAACATGAGGTGGGTCAAACACCTTAATCCATCTTTGAAGTGGTTCAATCAACCCTTTGATAAGAAGGACAATGGGACTCTTCTATAAAACATTAGGTACCATGAATGCATGTTTTTAAAATTTTGATATCTAGACATCCACTGAACCATATTATTTAAGTTGAGTCAACTCTCTAAAGTAAAACTTTGGATCTTTCTTATCAAATTTATCTTTTAGTCTCTGAGTGAAATCAACATATAAATCAATGAGGTGATAACCCTATCTTACCAACCCATGGTACCACCATTCATGTCCATTACCCTCCATGTGTAATGTCGCATACTTAATGCCCTCATTTTCCATCATGATGTTAAGTTTAAAGTATGTATCAAATTTTTTCACCCATTAAAGTGTAGTGCATTTGTTTGATCCATCAAAATTAAGAATATATACCTTACCCATATTATGTTGAAACTCTTAATTATGCCAATTACTTCTAAGTTTAAGTTGGAAAAATTAAGTCAATGACATAATAGTATAAAACTCCTATCCTAATGATTGGTACTTATGTAACTAATCCACATAACCCTCTTTTGTATTATATTCATTTTCTTCTGTTGTAACTTCATTTTGCAAAAAAAAATTGCATCAAAGTTCTAGATGTTGAGATAATAGCTTCCTTAGAGTTATTGTTAGCTAAAATGGTTGTGTTATTGGCTTGTCCATTGTTTTGATCTACCCTATCTGTATTCATATTTTAAATAATTTGAGTTATCATTTAAACTACATGTTACTATACCCTAGCAAGATAGTTGAGAATTTACAAAGTGTTTCCTTAGTTACTACCTCCCATTGTCTCTTGAAACCTTTTGTTCAAATAAACCTATAGTCGGTAATTCCCCTACAATTTTCTCTCTTTCTTCTATTATATTTCTTAGAATGTTAGATTTCCTTCTTCTTTAATAATACATATTAGTTGTTTCAGTTGGCTACATAAGAATGAAATGTTTACTTGAACACCCAACTTACTTGTAGGATTTATGGCTTTTATACCATTGTAATGTCCCATTTTGGGGAAATTTATGAATTGTTTAATTTATTAAAATTCCCTTACAAATACTGAATTTAAACCAAAAACTAAATAAGACATACAATACATGAAGATGATATCAATTGATTTAAAATTAAAAAAAACTTACTTGGAAAATGAATTCTAAATGATGATTTACACTATCCATATTCCCACATATAATAGTCATTCAAGTAACAATAATATTTTCCTCAACAATAATAACCTTCAATTGGTAATGCTTCAAATCTACATCAACAATAACATTAACCACTACAACTACTTATGATAACAATATGAGGCATAAATTTGATCCCGATATGGAGTCAACTCACATGGGTAAGATGGTTTTTGTTATCCAATCTAATAATAGAAACCGAGATTAATTTCATCCTTTAAATCCCCAAAATCTAAATGTTTTTACCTTAGGAGAAGAAATTGAATAAAAAATGATCAAGTCCTAGTAAAGGGTTTTTATAAAAATATGATAAGGGATTGAATGAAGATAAGTGTAAGAGAGGAGAATAAATAGTGATTAGGGAAGAGAGACAAAAGAGGGTTGGTTATACCACGTGGAAGAGCTCCATTACACTAGGAGTCCACATGGTCAATGGAAAATATGGTCTAATAAAAAAAACACATTTCCAACATGAGGGGCCAAAAAGTGGTGCAATACTGAAATTCACTAAAAAAAGCTTGTAATAGTGAGCTCCACTAAGTATGTGCATACATGTATGTAATAGTGAACTCCACTAGTAAAATATTACAATAGCAAGATTTAATAAGGATGGGCACACACATATATGTAATAGTAAACTTGACTAGAGAAAGCTTGCAATAGTGAGCTCCAATAAGGATGTGCACACATGTGTGTGTAATAGTGAACTCAACTAGCAAAACCTAAAAATAGTCAAATCCAATACAAATGTAAAACATAGAAAAGGTCAACTTTTAAATTATACCCTTTCCTTTTAATTTTTAGTTTCGTAATTCATGTTTAGTGACACTTTATAAAGTCACTTTACAATTTCCCTTGTTTAGCATAATAATTAATTAAATATAAGTAATTAATAGAAATGACTTATGACAAATTGTAAATTAATTAATTAAATATTTTCTCTATCACTTCCCAAATAATCTATAGGAATTAAATAGACTAAGGATCTTCATTAATAGCCTATGCCAAATAAGGGGGATTTTTATCAGGATTGTAAATCTACTTTTTATTTATTTGTGAAATATAGGGTGATTTTGAAGGTATGGATGCCCCATACTAATTATTTCTTAGCTTAAGGAACTTATTGATTTAGATTTATACTTACTCAACATTATAAATATGTTATATATTTATTTTTGAAATATGAATAGAGATGACGACATTCTATGTAATTCAGTAATTCCATGTAATACTTTTGAACATAAAATTAGAAATAAAAATATAAAATAAATAAAATAACCATAACTTTCTATGGTATTTTTAATCAATCCCATATTAATAAATTAAAATAGATAAATGTCTGGAACACTCACTTTTCAAAAAATAATAAAAAATGAATTTCAAAAGAATTATATAACAAATATTATGAATGATGGTATATAACATATGATATTGTATAAAATCATTGATATGGATAAAGCTAAGTAGAACAATAATATAAAGTGAAAAACACAATAGGCCATTTACCCTTTTAGATGCATGTTGTTGTCTTTTAAAATAAATATATGGTGCCAATGTTATTTGATGAAAATGGAAGTATAAGGTAATATAAGAATCATAATCCACAAAATATTTATATCATGTTATGAATAATTTATTTATACCATATCATGAAAAATTTAAAGCTCCATAGTGTTTTAAAATTATAAATATATTTGAAAAGATGTGTAAAGTTTAGTGTTAATATTATCTAATTCTAACATTAAAATATAAAATTTTATAGTTACAAGTAATCATAATGAATTATTTTTTCATGGTGATATTGATAACATTTAAAAAATTAAAGGAATGTTCATAATAATTATTAATATTAGTGTTAATGAAAACATAGTTTATCAAATATTCGATATTTTATTTGAAAATATAAAAAATAGTGTATATTCAAAAAACAAATTTATAGTTTATTTCTCATAAAAGATAGAAAATTATTAATAGATTTATCTTTGTATGTATACATTTTGTAATAAAAGTTAAACATATTGTTAGTTCTAATGGAGACTATAAGTTTTCCATTGTAAAATTTTTAAAGATATTTAATGAAAAGTATTTATTATATATATATATATATATATATATATATATATTACAATAGGTACCTTGAGAATGATATCTCTTGGTGTATTTTAAATAGTTTTAACTAAGATAGGTATGCTACTACCAGCTATGCATTTTGTGTATTTATTTAACATAAAATATGAAGTTTTACATAAAACATGAAATGTATAATATACATCACATTAAATCATACAAAATTGTAATACACATTACAATAAATCACACATATCTTTAATAAAAATAATCTAAAATTCTTAATCTAGATAGTTATTTAGTATTCTTAACAATGTATCATATACCTTAGATAAAATGTTAAATAGTGAAAAAGTACACATCATGTAAAATGTCAAATACTGAATAAGTACATGATTTTTTCATGATTACATGAAATTAATTTTTTATTTAAGTATATGTTTTTTTCATAAATTCATATAATTAGGGAATTAAAGGAAGTTTGTAAAGTCTCGAAAATATCAAGAACTTGTCAATAGGATTCGGGACATAAGAATTTTGCAAATTTATTATAATAGTATTTAATATCTTTGACTTAGTATATGTAATTTCATAAAATATTTGGTGTTTTGACAAAGTTAAAATTTCTAATAAAATTTGGGTGTCTCACATCGCACGAATCTACAAAATAATTTTTAGAGATCAAGATGAAGTTTTTTTATTAAGTAATTATATTTAAAATTCATCTCTTGAAATTAATATACACAATGGAACATGATTTATTTCCTATTTTTATGAAACAAAAATTTGGGAAAACTTTATAGAAGCTAAGGCTACCATGGATCTCCTTCTAAAATTAATTCAAACTCAAAAATGAACTCCCTAGAGCGTTGATTTTTTTTAATTCACATTTTGATGGCAAAACATACTAGATAAAAACCATTTTGTATTAACAGTTTCCATCTCCCTCAAAATGATTATTTGGCACCACTTATATCTTTTAATTTTATATCCTTAATTTAATTTAAATATTCCAACACAATTAACTGTTGATTCTTCTAACTCAATGCAATGAGAATCTTTGCTTTGATTAAAAAATGGAAGAATATTTTTTTTTAGTTTTGCATATTGATAATTCTTATATTTGGATGTTGTATTTATTGTACAAATATAATAAGTTTGCACTTCAATAACCCATGGTTCAACTAAATCACATTCCAATAAATATTATTCACTCAAGACTATGACATTAAAGGAATCAAGGTGTAGTGGGATTTTTTTACCTCTTTTTCACTTAATTTATGTTATGCCCAATTAGATTTATTCTTTGTTTTGGAATATTAGTCAATCAACTGACATTTTTTTTTCTTCATGGCATACACTATTTCAAGTCCATCATTTTAAATATTTGGAGTATGATTCTTAGCATCGTCCTCCTTCAACATTAAAGATTATATCATATCATATTCAAATTCAATGGTTATTCATTGTGAATTTTCTACATTACAAAATTTGTTCCTTTTCACTATGAAATAAATCTAAAAATTTAGAGCATCAATAAAGACCACAATTTGAATGTTGACATTTGGTTGATTAACATGAGGAATTAACCTTAGGAAAATATTAAAATGTGCCAAAATTTGACTCATAATATAATTGTGTGTGTGTGTGTGTGTGTGTGTGTGTGTGTGTGTGTGTGTGTGTGTGTGTGTGTGTGTGTGTGTGTGTGTGTGTGTGTGTGTGTGTGTGTGTGTGTGTGTGTGTGTGTGTGTGTGTGTGTGTGTGTGTGTGTGTGTGTGTGTGTGTGTGTGTGTGTGTGTGTGTGTGTGTGTGCGCGCGCACATGCGTGTGTGTGTGTGTGCGCACGTGCACGTGCACGTGTTCGTGTGTGCATGTGCATGTGTGTGTGTGTGTGTGTGTTCTAAATTTATAAATTCATAGAACACAAAATTATAAAATTTAAAAGATCACAAACTTATAAAATTTATAAAATTTAAAAGATCACAAACTTATAAAATTTAAAAGATCCCAAACTTTTAGGACCGATTTGAATCTATCCAAAAACTTGTTTGTCAGTATGTTCCAATCCATACTAGAACAATATTTCATGTTTTAGAACCAATAAAATGTATATCCAATGTGTTTTATTAAACAAAAATCATGATGAAGAAATCATATTTAGCTTCTCTCAACATAGAACATGCTATAATGAAAGACAAAACGAGATAACATTCATTTTGAAATTCTTATTTGGATATTTTTTGAAATTTCTTTTTTTAAACCTTAAATCAAATCACTATATTAGGATAAAGCCAAGGGTCCAAAATAGTTTTTCCATTTATTATGGAGGAAAATGGAGTTGGCTTAAATAAATTCAATTTATTAAATAAAAAATATGAAGGCATCACATATCTTATTTCAATATTGTCTACAACCTCAATTACAATAGGGGTTCCTTCAAATATCTAAAAATTAAATGCATAAGGCACTTTTATCCCTACTAGAGTCACAAATTTTTTTTGTAAATATATTATCTATATTATCTCTTTAATCATTTCATTGACTTTCCCATCTAAAAGTGACATAAATATTTCTCCATTGGACAAATCATTGATTCACTAGTGATATTCATTTGCATTTGAGAGTGGAAACTCCCTTTTATGATTTTTTTTTTTGTCTATTTAATAAACAAGAAAGTATTTAAATGAATCAAAAATGGGAGAAAGGAGAAAAGTAGAAACAAATAAATAATGGGGATACAAAGTTGATAAAATGTGAAACCTATAGTAAAGTAATAACATAAAGTAATCTAGATAACTTGATCTTAAATGGAATGTTTTTGATAATTCAAAAATTGAAATCTGTATTATTATAAAGGTGAAAAATATATCATTATAATAGGATAACACATAAAATCATCAAAAACATTTCAAGACACAATATACAACAGAACATCTTTGTATTTTTGACACAAAATGAACACAAAGTCTTATATTCCCTATTTCAAAAATGGTTTCTTTTATAATCAAATAATATTGACATAGAATATTATTTTGAACATGTAAATAAGCATATATAATAAATTATGTGATGAGATCAAATATTTATGAAAAACTCATAGTGTTTACTCATACATAACTATATGTATATGAAACAAAGTCTATCGTCAAGGGTTTCTAGCAAAAGAAAAATGAAATGTCTAGGGTTTAAACATAAAAAAAAATAATGTAAGAATCTAACATATATATTCATTCATGAACAAAAAATAATAATTCATTAATATATAATATCAAATTCCTATAAATTAATATATTTCACTCACACATTATAATCAATTATAATCACCAATTTATAGAAAATAATGAGTTATAAACAAATTTGTAGCAACTCTCTCTTTTGGTTATAAAAAAGTAAAAATTTTAACCCTTCTTATAAGAAATTCTAGACTAGTTATCTTATTTGAGTTCACAAGGTAATTACATAACTACTTTTTGACATAACCTCACCTAAGACCAACCTAACCATAACCTGATTTTACCCATCTTTTTCAAAAAAAATTCCAAATAACTCATTAAAATATAACATTGTTAAATTTATATATGGCCTTTGAACACAATGAATGAATTTGTGTTTAAAAAATAATAATTAATTAATAATTAAATAATTAAATGAAACATTATAAAATAACTATATATTTAACTTGGGCCCACCACATATATTTGAAACTAAGTTTTGTAAAGGTGTCTTTTGAAGGTAGATTAAAATTGAAACCATATAAAAAGGTCTTGAAAGATCAAATACATCATTAAATTGTGATACTCATTATAATATATTTATAATTCTTCTAATGGGAGATAAAATAAATTATAAACATAAAAGTAATAACTAAAATAAGAATGTAATTTTTTTCCCCTAATTTTTTAGGATTTGTGTGCCCTGACGGATCATTTTAAATATTTATTTTAAAACCCAAAATTATATCTAATACTTTTATCAATTTCAATCATAATAGATACTTAAGTATATTAAGATCTTTTACAACTTATAAAAACCTAGACCTAACCATAACTATTTCAACATAGAGGAACCTAGACATAACTTGGACTTTTAGAGGTTTTTGGACACGAGAAATAGAAGAATATTCCTAACATACTAAAAACTTATGGAACTTCTAAATATGTCTTTGGGCTTAATTTTTTTTTGAAGTAATTATATTAAAAAATTATCTCTTATACTTTGTCTTCATGATGGTGTACTTCTTTTATTTTGAGTTTTGACAATGTCAAAATTTAAGAAATTCTTTTGGGTTCCTTAGGTACCATAAACATTTAGAACTATTTTTGAAGTTTAGGATTAAGCTTTAACAGTAAGTGTTTATATAAAAAAATAATCTATTGAACTTGGTCTGCATAATACAACTTGAATTTTTATATTTAGAACTTATAAGTGTTGAGGGTACCATTGATATCCTTTTTGCCTTAATTTGGACCCAAACACTAGCCCCCTCATGTCTTGATTTTTTATTTAATCCTAGTTTTGTGATGAAACATAGTAACTCCAAACTCCATCATGGAACTTCAAATTACTTTAGAAATACATTATTTTAGATTTGAATCAAATCATTCCCTAATGATATTAGATGTGTGTTCAATGAAATAAATATTGATAGCATTAGTGAATGCTTTTGTGATCTATTTACAAACCTGATATGTTTTTTAGAGTGACATCAAATATAAATATATTATTTCATGTCATGAAGTGTTTTATTTTGGTATGAATGTATTTTACACAACCATTAACTATAGAAGGTTTTGTTTGAGGAATGTGTATCCAAGGTATTCCTAAAAACATATCAAACATGACTATGGAAGGAATAAGAAATAAAGTAGTAACCACACATGTTGGAACAACCTATAACAGTTGGTTAATCTCACCAAGAACCTTATGGTAGGTCCATATAATGATCTAGCATCTCTGGTATAAGGATTTAAATAATTATTACTATAACCCAAGTGCATACATAATGTCATGGTGAAAACATTTACACTTGAACCATTATCAATCACAATAATGTGTATGGTCTATTTATCAATTTATGCTCAAAGGAATAGAGAATGAAGAGTAGAGTCATCATCCTTAATTTCACTATCATAAAGAGTAATAGAGGATATTTGAACCATAGGAGGTAAATGTCATCTGTAATTACCAATAAACCCATATAGTGGGTACCGATAATGTGATGGAGGATGATGTGAATTATATGATATTTGGACATTTAATTCATTCTTAGAATGGTCTTGTAAAGGATTGTTAAATGTTTTTTATTTATTATGATCATCAGGGTGTGAACATAATTCATTTGGAGGATCTTCAAATTTAATATTTTTGTCATTCATAAGATCTTGCATCTTGTGCCTAAATATAAAACATTTGCCTATATAGTGTCCTAGTCCTTGATGATGATGATGATGATGATGATGATAATAATAATAATAATAATAATAATAATAATAATAATAATAATAATAATAATAATAATAATAATAATAATAATAATAATAAGCATTATCATCATATCCTTTGGGTAGATGTCAAATCATATTAGCCTCGATAGGATGAGGAAGACATATAAGTTGTCACTCTATTAACGATATGAGTAATGAAGCTAGGGACTCAAATAAATGTTTAAATTATCTCCTTGGTGCATTAGATAGGATAATCCAATTAGGTTACTGTGAAACTGTATTAACCATGGTGCTTGTTTCCTCTATAGGATCATAATAATTTATCTAATAACATAGTTCAATTGTGAATTTAGTGATAGATATAGATTAAATAGGTGTGTTTGCTTCATACTTGAACTTATTCAATGACATAAGCTTCATTTCATAATGTCATACAACATGGCAGAAGTCATTGTAAGATTTGAATATCTTGAAAATAATGGACTCATGTAAAAGAGCAAGTAAAATTTACTTGAATGTCTTGAAAGTATTTATCCACCATAATATTATTCATATTCCTAACATTGTCCTATATCTCAAGATATATTCTTTGATAGGTTCATTGGTTTCTTATTCGATTTTGGTAATGTAAGCGTAGGAAACCTTTTCATAAATATTAATGGTAACATGTACTAATAATTTATTTGAAAGATGTTATAATTATTTTATATATTAGAGAGGTGACTCATAAAAACACATGAAAGCATATTTCTTGAGGCTTATTGGAAATAATATTATCAAAAGGATATCATAGGAAGCATAGTTAGGACATGCTACATCAAATCTTCCAAGACGTTATTCAAGATCAACATGTCCATCCTTAAATGTGAACTTAGGTGAAAAAAATCTTATTAGCAAAGGGTACAAATAGATATTAAGTGCAAGAGGGTTATGTAACACATTGTGCAAATATATAGCACATGGGTATTTTAAAGCTTTTTGTTCAATGTTTTTATTCTTTTCTTCCATGGTTTTTATAACTTGAAGAAATTATTGAACTATAGGCCTAATGGGATTCATATTATCAAGTTAAATATAAATCAATGTGGATGAAAACATGTTTTGAGTAGTAATAGGCATTGAAACAAGTATTCATGTTGACATAACTAGTAAGTCCATAATAGATGCATAAATATTAGTGTAAGGGATCAAAGGTTAAAACATACAACCCAATTCCCCATTATATGTATTAAGTTATAATGTGTTTAAAGGGAAGGATTCTTCCATTATAGTTTTGGAAATTTTGGTGCAAAGTATAGTTTTTAAGATCTCATCAATATGTTTATGTTTTTGTTAAATGTGCTCATGAAACAATGAAATTGAATGCACTTGATCATGGTTTATTTTCTAATTTTCATTTGTTTCATGATTTGCATAGTTATAATATTCTTTTATGATAACCTTATTAACATATTTTTTACATTGTTAGTATGGGTATCATCATTATCCAAGCTATGAGATTCCTCATTAGTTTGAGAGAACTTGGTGGTGTGCAGGGGAAGCTCAATATGTTCAATAGGCACACCTCAAAATATAGGACTATGCCTAGTTTTCTTAAAAAATAGTAAAAGTAGAAAACTAAAAAGTACACCAATATGAAACCATAGTTGGTTTAAAACCTTATGAGTAAAAAAAGAATTGCCTTCACATGGATCTAGATAACTAAATATTTAACACTAAAATGTATATAATATTAGATTTATTTAGATTATTAAATGGGTATATCAAAATAAAATGGAACAAGGGTGATAATAATATCTATAACAAACCAATTAGGTGCTAAACTCAGACATAAGCATATATTAAATTGATTATGCTGAGATAGTATAAATATAAAATGTACAACTATGTTAAATATAGAAATGGGAAATAACTGAAGTACTTATATTATTGTAATGATAATGTAGTTTTGGATTTGGAACAAGTTGAAATAATTTAGGAAGGAGATTCTAGAATAATTGTTAGATTTATTATTTTGACACCTTCGGCTATCTAGAAAATAATGTTACTCTAGGATGATTATATCATTGGTAATATTTGAGTTTAATGTTAGTGTCCTATATAGTATATCTAGTAGAACATGATGCATCCATATGGATGCTTTTAGGTTTTCCTTTTCCTTCATTTGAGTGCATTCAAATCTGGGTCATGGATAGTTTATCCTTATGAAATGGAAAACCCCTAGCTTTCCACACTCAATGTGACCTTGGGGGAAAATGGGTTATTGGGCACACAGTGTTGATATTATATCCCCAAGACCCTACTATCAAAGGATGCTACCTACATAGCCAATACTCTATAAGAGGGCCCAAGACTCATGTAGTTTTCCCCTATGTGTCGGCTTGTGTGTGAATCATATAATATGTCCAAAATCAAGTAAAATAGTGACTTATATTATAAATTATCAAATTATGATTTTGAGTTGTTCCTTGAGTATATTAGACTTATAGTTATGTTATACCTATAATTATTATAGAAATAAGGAAGCTTTATTCAATTTAATATTGATAGATTTCCTTTGACAAGTGTCCTTATTCGTTTAGTATTTTTCTAAGTTTTGCTAGGTTAAAAATGAATGATGGTTGATCTTGTATTTATATCAATCCCTTTGGAGTAATAACTAGTGATAAAGTAGTTAGGAAAATCATCAAGATACATTTCAGTTGTAAATTAGATGAATTTAGGGAACTAGACACTTATGTCAGGTTAGGACACTAATATCAATGTTATTATCTATCATGGACATTAGTGTCCAAGAAGAAAGAGAGCATGTACATGTTCAAGACTTACATATATGCAAGATAAAAATCTTGGGTCATCAACATATGACTAGTCATACTGAGAGATATATTCTAATGGGCATAAAGATATAACAGATCTGAGACTTACATAAGTGGGAAAGCTAGAGATATAAGAGGAACATTCAATGTCTTAGTTTTACAAAAGTGTACAAAACTAAGGTGTTATATAATCATAAAATATCAACTACAAATAGCTACTCCAAGATAATATATTTGACTAAATTTATATGAGTTATTTAATTCAATTAGTAAAAATATTTAAAGGCAATTACTAGAGTATGAAATGCAGAGTGCCCATGGAGCATGAACCCTTTCTATAAATTTAACCTCTTGATAAGTAGTCTCCTAGAAAATGGAGATACAAGCAAGTGATAAGTGATAATGGTATACAATATTTTAATTTGAATACAATATTATATTATTATGTTGATGTAACCAATTCATTTACTATAATATATTATACAACTTAGGACCCTTGGGGTCTATGGGACTCACAATACTAGCTGGGATTGAATATATTTTCATATATTTCAAGGTGTAGATTATTATTGACCAAATATAGAGTATGGTTATAACTTTTGAAACATGCCATGATTTATTATGTTTATATAAATTTTTGTGTGTATATATTCACTTAATGAAAATTTTATATTCAATTATTTATTTGGACAAATACTTTTTTATTTTTTGATAACTACCCTAGTTATTTCATAGATATGAGCTAATACATACATTTAATGTCTAGAGTGGGCAATGGTACATTAGAGACTAAAACATATGCATTTGGAATCATTATTAGGGTGGGTTATTTTGGCCATCAAGTAACTTTTGAGTAATCATTTATCACCATAACCTACAAAATATAGGGTTAAAGCCTAATGTATACTTGAGAATAATAGAGACTAACTTGATAATATGCTTATATTAAATTAATAAAATTAATTATGGATGAAGATGCAATATCTTTATTACTTATAATATGAAATTATAAATGCATCATGTCTATAAGTCAATCCTAGCTCAAAGAAGATAGAACATACCTACACTTCCGATTTGGGATACACTTATTAAACATGAGCATGACCAATATAGAGATCCACTAGACCTGATTAGGGGATCACTTGTCGCAACATATCATGCTAGGAAGTGTTCCGAAGCCTATAGTCTAACAAAATCACACAACAACCCTAATGGAGTCCTAAGGTTTAAAACATTTCACTTATTCTATTAAGAAGAAAGTAAATCTAATCTAGTGTACATCAAAGCTTGTGCCACAAAGTGGGGGTTAGAAATAATAAAAAAACATGTATATGGAAATTTATCTAAATTAATTATGAGTAACACCCTAATACATAAACTATCAAAGATAATATTATTTGAGCCAACACTTATGCTACTTTATCTACGAAAAGGGAGGAGAACAAAGTTAGAATATACTTACTTGAATGTGAACCCATCAAGACTCAATGTCTCACATAGCAAAATGGCCTTCACACGTGGTTGTTGTGGTTTGTAAAGATCAATAATAAAGGCCAAACATCCAAGACTTATCAATAAGACTAGATTCTCCAAATAATAAACCTGATTTAAGTATCCTCAAGTAGAATGGTAAAAGAGAATACTGTGAAGAAGTGCAAATGAATAATAGCTCTTGATTTTACATATGAATAATGAATGGAATGATTTTGTATATATAGGTGAATCTTTGCATAAGTCCTACAAAAAACATTAGTTGTGTAGGGTAAACCTAGTTGACCAAGTGCTTTTTGGGGACAATTTACTAGGTCTGAACTAGGTCGGCCAAAATGCTAATAAGCTATGAAAGTGAAAAATACCCTTAAACTATACTGGGTTGACCTACTATAACTGACTATACAAAATGGGTTTAAGATAAGAAAAGGAGGCATGGAAAAAGGAAAAGATTGGATCAATACTCAAGGGAGGATAAATAGCATAGTGAATGGTTTTAAGAGCTGGCTGGATTAGTAAAAATGTGGAAAAAAAGGACAATAATCTTGTAAAGCATCATAGGTCTATCCACTCCTTCCTCGATGCACCCCTTAGGGTGTGCACATAGATAGATTGAATCTCGATAGGTTCCTATAAGATGTAAAGAATCAATATGTGATAAAAGTTTAAAAATATTATGTGTATAAATATTCCCCACCTGAAGCTCATCACATGTCACTAAGGTGTTATAGGGGATGGTGTTTTGATATTGAACATAGTAACACACAATGTTGATGATAATATATTATAGTATTTTAAAGAAAAGATAATTGAAATTTAATGACTAATAAAAGAAATAACTAAAAAGATTAAAAAAAGGAAACTAATTTCAAAAGTAAATGACTAAAAAGTAAATGTAATGCATACTTTAACTTACCTTTATCATTGGATGGTTATATACTATGTTGTTAGTTTTGATTGTGTAGGGAATAGAGACTACTTTAAAAAAAAACCCAAGAATACAAAACTAAAGAGAAAAAACAAACAAATGAAAGAGAAGCCAAGATATCTAGTGCTATGAGGATGGGACATACTTGGGAAAGTTGTCAAGCTGGGGTGACAGGTGATATGTTAGACAAAATGACCAAGTAAAAATAAGAGTAAACTAGGTAACAAAAAATCCAAGGCAACTAAAGACCAAAGAATCAAACAAGATATTCATAAGGAAGAAAGGAAAACTCACCAAGTCAAACTAAGGACAAATGTTAAATAGGATGACAAAACAAACATGGTAAAACAACATTGACAAGTGAGAAGTAACAATCTAGATCTCACTCAATAATGGAAAAAGGAAATCATAAATAGAAAAATAATATTGTTGACTGAGAAATTACAAGCCAACCACACTCAACAATGGAAAAAAGGGTACAAACTCAGGTGTTTCTAACATCAAGGCAACATAATTATGATAAATGTTAAAAAGAAAATAAAGTAAGTCTAGAAATGTAAGTGTATGGTGTCAATCTGAATCCATAGTTAATCATTCATGTTTCACTCTAAGAATAGATAAAATTGAACAAAGTAGTCATATCATGTTTTTAAGAGATGAATAAGAGAGAATTAAATAAGAAGGAAAAAAAGATTTGGAATCACAATTTGTCTATTAAGGGGGGAAATGAAATGGGTGTAGGGGAGAATGAAGGAAAAATCAAGGTAAAGGAACTCTTTATCCAAGTCAATAAACTCAAATTTGGTTTATAAAAATAATAAGAATTTTGATTGTAAGGACTATGAAGAACTTCTCTTAGACACACAAGTCTTAGGTCAACAAATGGAGTATATAGATCATCCCATGAATGCTATACGCATGAAAATTAAAATGGACTTACCTCCCCATTACATGTTACAATTATTCAAGACCATTTATAGACTTGTCAATCTACTACAGATATTGACTACTTATGTGTGAAATTAAGTGGCATTATAGAGTTATTGTAAATCCCTTATTCCAATCTGTAGGCCTATTACATCCCAAAAGTCCTTGGCTCTAGGTGATCCCAACTATGGAGTTTGAGATTCTATTAGAGATAGAAGATGTGGTTGTAATCATGTCATTTAGTGTGAATTTGACTTTTGAGATTTGGGTGTTACCTTTTAGATATCACTTCCATTTATTTAAATTGATTTAGCTTTTAACTTGCTTAATAGATTTTTTAATATTCCTCCTGCATACTGATTTTTAAAACCAGACGTGGGTGATAAAAATGACTTTCATTTGGATACTTGGGACAAAAATTTTATGAGAAAGAACCTCAAAGATCATGGGGTCTAAGAGTCTCATAAATATAGGTAAAGTTAAAGTTTTATCTTGACTTTAAGCTTATTTTCTCCAATGAGGAGATGAAATAAAAGGGGAAATCAAGAGGAATGACACATATACCAATTTGATTTTTTTCAAATCACAAAAATGTGACAAAGGGAAAAGAGGGATAAAATGATAGTAAAGTATGATTCCTTATCATAAGAATGAGGGAAATGGAGGAAAACATGATAACATAGATTATTGTGCAGATTTCATCTAACAAAAGAAGTGGAAACTAAATTTGAGAACAAGAATCAAGAACATGAAAAAGGTGGTAATTTTTTGAGGAGGGTCGAGTCCTATCTGATGTCTTACACTGTAACTACATAAAATATAAACCCAAGGGGTTCTAAAAAAAAATTCACATATAAATCAAAAGTAATGAGAAAATACATGGTAATTTTTTGAGGGATGTTAGGTCCTATCCATTGTGTTACAAAATAACTCACAAAATAAATACCCAAGGGATGCCAAAACAACATTGGCAAGAAAAATTGAAAGAGAAAAATAGGTAAAAGATGGTGGTTTTCTGAGGATTTTTGGGTCCTATCCAACATATTACACTATAAATCAAAAAATAAAAACCTAAGAGTTGTGAAAAATAAGAAAAAATTCAAACAGATAAAGAAGACTATGGTACATCAAGAAACTAAAAGATAGAAAGGAAGGACAAAAGGTTTGCGAAGGGAAGGAACTCATTATAGACAGAAAGAACCATGCTTAATTAACTTTTAAAATGTGTTAGATAGATATATATAGAAAATGTTACAAGAAGGAAATGTTTAGTCAAAGTACTTTTTGAGAAATTGTGCATTGGTGGGCTCTTTAAAATCATGGCCTTCATTCATTTGAAGGCATTAGGTGCTTGGACCAACAATATCTTTAATTAAATATGGAGCCCATAATTTTTGGGTGTATTTAGCCTTTTTAACATGGGTGTAGTCCAATATAATGGTACGATCACTAACATTAAAAGTGCATACTTTAACACATTTGTTATGTTATCTAGCAATGCAAGCCTTGTATTAGCAGTTATGTTACAAGGTAGAAGGATGCCATTCATTAAGTAGATCAAGGGCATAAAATTTAGCTTCACATAATTATTCATTATAAATAATACCATGAAAAGATACATGAAGAGATGGAAGCTCAACTTCTAAAGGAAGAACCAACTAACCATAAAGTATAGAAAATGGTGTTTCCCTAGTGTTGGTACATATGTTAGTTTGATAGGCCCAAAGTGTAGGGTAAAAATGAATTTTATAATCTATGTAGGTTTCATGAATTATATTTTGAAGGATTTTGATAAGAATTTTATTAGTGGCCTCATCTTGACCATTACATTACTTATGATAAGGCATGGAAAATTTGGGAATAATCTTGAATTTGTTGCAAAGTTTTTTAACATGTTTAGTTTTGAAATTAACACCATTGTCTAAAATTATGGTATGAGGAACTCCAAAGCATAAAATTATTTGGTTAAGAATTAATTTGTAAATGGTAAAATAGGTGACATTAATCAAGGGCATAGATTCTACCCACTTGGTAAAATATTTGATAGTAGTGATGATAAAGACATGCCCATCTTGGGAGCGAGGAAGTTTACCAATGAGATCAAATCCCCATGCAGAAAAATTCCAAGGGTACTTTATATTTTGAAGTTTTACTGGTGGTGAATGGATTAGATCATCATGAAGCTAACAAAGAATACACTTTTTAACATATTCAATTACATTCTTTTAAATAGTATGCCAAAAGTAACCCATACATAAGCATTTGCTTGATGTAGCATGTCTACTATAGTAACCAACACAAATTCCCCCATGTGCTTGTTTAAAAAGAGGAGGTATCTCATCTTGCATAACAAAATGGAGCAACGTACCTTCAACATTATGATAGTAAAGGATGTTGTGTCAGAAAACATACTTAAGATATTATCTATGAATGGGTGTCTCTTCATAGGATTCTAAATTGGGAGGATAAGTTTGGTGTTCTAATAATTTAATGATGTATTTATACCAAGGGATTTGTCTAATGGTAATATCCTCAATATGATAGATAAGAAAACATGGTGGTTGAGTAGAAGATGGAGATTTTATTATTTGTATAAGAAAATATAGTGAGAAAGATCTTTATGAGGGTGAAAGAGAGATGATAAAGAGGTAAGATAATTAGAAATATAATTTTGATTTATGGGAATAGGCTCAATAGTGAAATAAATAAAATCCTTAACAAGGTTGGTTGCAATTTAATGATAGGTAATACAGTTTTCACTTTTACATTGATAATCCTCAATAACCTGATAACATGTAAGTTGAAAATCACCTAAAGCATGAATGTATTAAATGTATAAATCAATATTAACTCTCATTCCAAAGATAAGATCATCATACTCAACCATAATATTGGTGACATCAAAGGTGAAGTAGAATGTAAAAGGAATGATTTTATCAAGAGGAGTTGCGAAAATGCAACCTTTACCAACTTCTTAAAGGCATTTAGCATCATCAAAGTAATGGGTCCAAGTATCCTCATTCAAGTCGACATTAATCTCAAGAATCTCCTTGATAACTAACTTTGGTTTAGTAATACTAGAGGGAATAGAAGATTCTTCAAGTTGACTAGCTTCAAGATCAATAGTAAAGCTATGAAAATAACCTTTTAGTGGGATAGTTTGATTAATACCTTCAAAATAAAGGATATTATCATCTCAAAGGCCATATTAAATGGAAAAAGTGGATTAAATTGGATTTATGGCAAGTTGGTCAGCTACGACTTGCCCTTTAACATCTTTTTAATTAACGATATGGAGATCAAGTTCTATAAGTAAGACCATCCATTTTCCAATTCTATCTCTAGGACTAAAGGATTTAGAGAATAAATTATGATATAAAGGTAATCATGCTCAATTTTGGTATAACATGTTTCATAATTGATAGGGCCTCAGCTAATGTAGTAGATAGCATACTCTCTTCTAGTATGATCTTATTTGGAAAGCATTTTCCCAACTAAATAGGTATGGAAGAAGAATATATAATCAAAGGTTTATCATTAGAATGAGGATGAAGTGTAGCTAGATGAAGCAATGACTCTTTCATTTTATTAAAGGATTTTTTACATGGATCCATGAAATCTAAATCAATACTTTTCATGAGAATGGAATTGATGAAATGAATTCGATATACCATTTCAAGGATGAATTATCAAATTTTCCTAAATTTGCCTAAATAAGTACTAATGTTGGGAATAAAATGAGAAATGGGAATGTTGATGATAGCACTAACGTTTTTAGGGTCAACATGATGCCATGAAGAGAGACTAAGAATCCCAAAAATTTACCAAATGTGACTCTAAAGACACATTTATAAGGATTAAGTATAACTTTATATTTAAGAATATGATAAAAGAAGATAACAAGATCGAATAGATGATTATTACTATCTTTTAATTAAGCAATAAGATCATCTGCATAGGTTTTAATAATTTTGTGAATGAGATCAAGAAATATATATTCCCTTTCTCTTTGGTAAGTGGCTCCAGTATTTTTAAGGCTAAATGGTATTATAAAATAGCAATAGGTTCCCCATTTTATGGTGAAATTAGTATTATGTTTCTCCTTATGAGTGATATGAATCTGATTATATACCAATAAGCCATCCATAAGAGATAACATTTCATAACCGCCTATGGAATCGATGATGGCATCTATTGAAGGTAAAGGGAAGTTGTCTTTAGGACAAACATGATTAAAATTTCAAAAATAAATACAAATGTGAATGACCATTATGGATTTCTTATGAATGGGGACAATATCAAAAACCCATTCAAAATAATCCATGGGTTTGATAAATTTAACATCAAGTAATTTGATGATTTGTTTATGACATAAAGCTAAAACACAAGGAATAATTTTTTGTTACTTTTGATACATAGGCTTGGCATCAAGATAAGTATTGATATCATGTGCCATAATACTAGGGTCAACTCAAGGCATGTATTCATAGGACAAAGTGAAATCTACATTATATTTTTCAAGGAATAAGCTAAAGTTATCATATTCAGTAGGTGAGAGCTTTCGAGAAACTATAATTATCAAGGATAGGATGGAGTACCATATTTGATGTGAGAGGTTTCTTCAATAAGCATGGCATTACCATATTGAAAGTGGTATGGTACATTAGGTGAAGTTAAAATTGGATTTGTTTTAGGATCAATGCAAGCAATGAATTTGTTGAAGCAAGAAGTTATAGTTTTAAATCTTCCATGTTTATGATGTTATTAAGGAAGTTGAGATTCTTGCGCATGATCTAATTCAAGAATAGTTTCATCACTTAGCAAGGTAGGAATAAGACCATAATATTCTATATCTACTTCAATATCTAAAATTTGATGTCCATGATGATTATATTCAGAATGAATTTGATAGACATTAGTTGCCTTGCGATCTAGTGTAATTTTAGGAGAAAAAGAAGTAGATATAATATAAGAGATTAGTGTGTCAGTGGATTCAGTGATAGAAAAGATTTAATGTAATTATTGGATTGATAAGTGGTCAAGGTGATGCAAAGAATTTTGTAGGTTTGGAATTTATTATTTTCTCTACCACCCAAAGAGTATCAATAATAGGAGGATTGATGAGAGGTATGTGGCCCTCAATATCTACTGTATGATCCATATAAATGGTATGCACATCTCAATTAAAATCATGAATTTGGGACAAATTTTGTGGTAATGATAGACATTCAAATCACTAGATTGAGCTTGTGCCATGATATATTTACCATCATATGTTGGAGACATTATACATGCTTAAGAATTAGGGGGAGTTTCAGAACATGAAATCCCAATATTGTTAAATATATGATGAGACATGATTAGAGGATCTTCAAATAACTTAGCCACTATAAAATCATTGCATGTGAAGACATATTATTGTAAATAAGTCTCTTAAGCATTACCTATATGGGGAAAATAGGTAATCTCATCAATAAGAGGAATGACACGGTATTTTTGTAAGAGAGAAGGAGGAAGCCATTGTGAAATATATGGAGGCAATTTGGTATTATTGTATTTATGTTATAAATCATTTGACTAATCATCATAAGAATCCATAAGAGGAACATGTAAATCAGGATTCATGTTGATGAATTTGGGTAAAGGAACACTATTTACTTAAGGATTTGTAAAAATACAATAATGAGGTTTAAGAGTAGAAATTTGGATACTCCATGGATTGGGGTTATCTTTATACTTGTGCTATTTTCAATTATATAAGAATTTAATACATTACTAACATAATAAGTAATGGCTTTCATTCGATGGGTCTATGGATGACCAAGAAGGATATTTTAAGATACAGGGATATCAAGGACCATAAGCTTAGTTTGAATTATTTTAGGATTGATGGTTAATTGAAGACAAATACAACCAAGTGGCTTTTGATTAGTCTTGTCAAAACCATGAAAAGTAAGATGAGTTTGTTTAAGATGATGATTGTTATAACCAAGTTGTTGTAAAAGCCATAAAAATGTGACATTAATACCAAAACCTTCATCAAGTACAAATTTTTGAATAAGAGTGGTATTAATGGTTACTTTGATAAAGAGTGGTGGATTGTCAGCACAAAAAATAATTTTATCATTAATCATTTCCTCTTCGAAAAAGTCAATAAAAGGCTTGGGAGAAGGACATGAGGTTTCAATGGTGTTTATGTTAGTAGGCTAAGAATCAATCTAAGGTTGCTTTTCATCTATGGATGATGGATCTTTAATTTCTTGAAGTTGTTACATAAGAAAGTTATGATGATAGGGTGATGTGTGAACTAAAATCATAAGTGGAATCTTACAAGGCATAGAGTTGAGTTATTCAACAAAGTACCAATTGGATTTAGAAAAACTAGCATGATATTTATATGGTAAATTAGATCTATAAGGTATAAATGTGTTGGAGGATCAGAAGGAGGAAGTTGTTCCTCAAGTGCTTCTTAATCACTATTACAGGTAGTAGTATCTTTAAGAAGTTGTTCTTCTATAGATTGATTTTAGGCTTGGTCATGAGATATTTGTGAGCTAATATATGATGATAATTGACCTTGGTAGTGTTGACATATTGAGAGTTGTTATAATATTGGTCATAATCGGCATCGATGCCACAAAAATCAATTATTATTTATTATTATGTTGTTGTTGTTGTTGTTATGTGTGTGTGTGGGGGTGGGCATGTGTGTGTGTATGCATGTGTGTGTGTGTGTGTGTGTGTGTGTGTGTGTGTGTGTGTGTGTGTGTGTGTGTGTGAGTGTGTGTGTGTGTGTGTGTGTGTGTGTGTGCGTGTGTGTGTGTGTGTGCGTGCGTGCGTGTGCACACATGCGCATGCATGCGTGTGTATACACACACAAATATATATATATATATATATATATATATATATATATATATATATATATATATATATATATATATATATAATTTTAGCTTTTTTTTTCAAAATTTTAAGTTAAATATTATATAGCAATATTTTTCATTTCATTATTTTTAATTTTTAATTAATACTATTAATATGGCATATATAACTATTATACTGAACTTCAAAATGAATTAAATGTATGATTTTTACATATTATTATTAGGTATGATTTATTAATTAAATAAAATCTATTATTGATTCAAAAATAATGTTAACTTATAATAATTGTACAAGGTTTACATATTTCATAAAGCATGATTTATTAATTACATCAAATATATTATTGATTTATTAATTATAGATTCTAATAAAAATAATATAAAACCTTTAAAAATATAAGAAATTTAGATAGGGCTATTTGCCTAATAATATTTTAAAATTTTAATTATATAAATTATGATATTAGTAATAATTATATAATATAAATGAATTATTAATATTAATTTATATTTTTTTCTATTAATTAACTTTTTTAAAAATATCTAATTGTATTTGAAATGTTTTCATTTTTAAAATAACCTTTGAGTGAATACATAATAAGGTTGCTTTAAGGTAGAAAAATGGACTATATTTTTAAAAAAAATGACATATAATAATATAATATATTTTTTATTTATTTATTTTTATTTTAGTTAATAAAATTATCTATGATAATATGTTTAGAGAGGTAGTGATGAGAATTGTAATTTTTTTTTCAAAACAATTATAATATTAAATTGGACATCTATTTGATTAGTGGAGTGTAATTTGAAAAATTATACATAAGTGAAATTTCTTAAAAAAAAAATAAAAAGTTTATTTCAAATTAAATACATTAATAAAACTAAATTAATATCCATTTTTATTAATTTATCAAGATGTTTTTAAAAATAACTAAAATCTTCCCTATTAATATTGTCAGAAGCAAAAATAAAAAAGTAGGAGTGACATTTGGTCTCCTCCATCTAGCCTTAGGATAGACTTAACTTTGAAGGTGTAGCTAAAGGCAATCTAGGTATGGCGGGTACTAGGGGAACTTTCATATTTTCTAGAGGTAGATTCTTGCTCGGATTTAGTGAAGCACTTGGCTCCTACTCCAATATTGTCATTGAAGCCAAAGCTCTTTGGTGTGGCCTTTATTTATAAATAAATAAATAATCAACTTGATTTGGATATAGAAGGGAACTCAAAAATTATCATTGAATCCCTCTATAATGAATCTACACACAGTTATATCTTGAAGAATAATATGGAAGATAACAAATCTCTGTGCAAGAATTTTAGGACTTAGTCCCCCTTACACATCCTTTACAAAAGTAAAAAGTTAGCTAATCATATGGCTTAAGAGTGTGTCACCTTTAACCACTCAGAACAAAGCCTCCATATGACCAATGATCTCCCCAAATGTTCTATGCAATGGAGGATTATGGAAAATGATTTAGATAACCACCATATCAATGAGGATCATCATTAATCGGTTGGGATGTGATTTAGTATATCTTTGGAGCATTAGTATTAATTATGGATACTATAAAATGATGGTTTTTGAAAGATGTAAGCATCACACATGTCTCACAAAATGCTATTTTACCTCCATTCACTCTCTAGTTTAGGCATTTTACACCCTTCTCTACTTCTCACTCTTGGCTCTATGCAAATTTCATCACTGACAGGCAGGTCAAAGGCAAGGATTTCATTGTTAATTTCATCAATTTTATGAATAATAATATGCAACATAATTATTTCATGAAAGGTGTCCATTCTTCCTTTCTAGGCCTGGTGGATGATCTAAAGCTCTACCATCTAATAGTCTTGGGCTCCCTATTGGATAAAATGACCCACTTTACTACCCTAAAGGCTCTATATTTTTGGCAAAAAACATTTCTTCAAGGTTTAAAGGATGAAATATTATTGAAAAGGATGGCTATGAATCTACTTTGTGTCCGGATTACTACTCATCTAAGAGGGGTTCCTTGATATCTTCAATGGAGGTAGTGTTCAAATCTTTAGAAGATACTAGTCAATCTAATGCTCATTTAGACACCCTCAAAGTTGCTCTAGTCATTGGAATTAAAACTATTCTCTTTAGTGCTGGTAATTCTCTTATAGTTCATGAAGATGTGGATCATTTAAGTCATTTAATGGACACGAGGGTTGATCAAATATGGACTTTACTTAAGGCAATGTTTGAATAAAGCATCTTTTAACATAAGAAGTTAAAGGCAATCTGTGAGATGCTAGGGAAGTTAGCCTAGCAAGTTCCTTGGCTGATATCAACCTAGAAGAACATGTTCATGATATTGGTAATAATGTTGATATTATTATCTCTAATGAAGAATTGCTCTTTATAGTTGTGATTTTCTTTATTTATTTTAACTCTAATACTTTGATTGTATCTAACTAGTTCTATGAGGGTTTTTTCTAAAATATTTTAAATAGATGAGATTTTCCATTTTTTCTAACTTATAAAAAAAAGAACTAAAATCTAAAATAAAAATCTTAAA
Source organism: Torreya grandis (assembly GCA_037957365.1). Taxonomy (NCBI): domain Eukaryota; kingdom Viridiplantae; phylum Streptophyta; class Pinopsida; order Cupressales; family Taxaceae; genus Torreya; species Torreya grandis. The sequence continues at coordinate 42,542 of JARHVA010008330.1, forward strand.
ATTTATACATTTTTAAAATGTATATATATTATTTATAACAAAATATATCTACTAATATATAAATTTTTATTAATTGATGAAAATATCCATGAGGAAAAGCTCTAAATTCCCTAATAACTAAGCATCAAACCCTAATAGATTTGAGGTGATTTCTAATGATAGAAATAGGGAGGTATCATAGAATGTAGATATAGAGGCATATTTATTCTTAGATGATCTAGAGTTGAGTGGCACTGATGCAAAGATTCTGAAGGATGATTATGAAGCAATTGTAGGGGCACTTATTATAGAAATAGGGGATGTAGTGGTATATGTTATAGATATATGACTCAATGAATCTTATACAAATAGGGATGCAGTGGTGGCTAGTGTGATGTACAATTTTACAATTAAATGGTCTGGGTTGATAAAGATATACTAAAATGGGTTGACTAGAGTAACAAAGTGCAGAAGGATGCTATCAAAAGGGTGTCAGGGGATAAAGCTATAATATATAGATCATCTCTATAACTCCCTTCTAGGTTTTTGAACATGATATTTGAGGATAGGCATTTTTCATATTTTATGGCTCTATAAAAGGCAAAGTTGGTTCTTTCCAAGCCATTTATACCTTCAAGATTGAACCCCTCTTTCTCCATTAAAGGAGAGTCACTCCAATTTTTTTTTGACAGAGAACAAACATTTTTAGATTTAGGGATGATTTGTACATTTTCTAAATTATGATTGATTCTCTCAGATATGAATGTATGGAATAAGGATAATTAGCTACCTTTAATTGAAGTTAAGTTGAATATTTTTTCCTATGCAAAATGATTTTTTGTAATTCTCTTTAATTTACTACACGATCTAAATTTTATTTTGCAAATCACTTTTTGGTATTGGAATATTAATCTCCTAGCCTTTAAACCATGGTCCCTATCATTTGATCCTCACACTAAGATCTTTTATGTTCAACCAATTTGGATAAGGATGTCATTTTTACCTTTACAGTTTTGGACTCCTTTCTTTTTCAAAGCAAGATGGGAGTCATTAGGTAATTTTTTATTCATCGATTCCATGTCCATTCACCACACTAAAATTTCAAAAATATTAGTAAATATAGATTTGTCAAAAGAGATTCTTGAGTTCATTTATATACATGTACAACATAAAACTTGGAAGCAATCTCTCGACTTTGAAACCTTGTTCTTTCATTTTAGAAATTGTTTTCAAATAGTTCAACTTGCTTCTTCTTGTAATATTTCTAAGCATATAATAAAGACTTCATAGTGGAAAAAAGTTCTACCTGAGCATAAAATAGTTGAAAAATAAATCAAAAACAAAGACTTAGAGATTGATTTAGAAAAATCAAAATGAATAAATGGTTTCAACTCAAAAAGATGTAGTAATAGCGATGAAAATTTCTTCCTCCATATGGAAGGAAAAAAATGTTCAGAGAAATTTATATGAGGATTTAATTAGTACTCCATTAGATCAATCATAACCTTCTTTAGAAATTTCCATTCCTATTATTTATGATGATGGGGGGAAGTGGATTATTGGTAATAAAAGGAGAGATAGAAAAAGGATTCAACACCTCTTTGTATGACCCTTGGATCATAAAGGATTTTTTTAGAGGGTACTGGTCCATTTTTATTTTATGCAGCGTTTATGGAAGTTATTTTTTTATTCTTGTAGTGTTGGTTTTAATTAGTTGCTTCTTTGCAATTTTTTTTGTTATATTTAGTAAAAAATAAGATTATATTCACTTTTACCATTAATAAAAAATAAGATTAAATTTAATTTATGTTATAACATCCAGCTAAACATTTTTTTAAATAATATTTCAATAAATTGAAAATGAACTTAATTAAAAAAAAAATTAAAAAAAAAATCAAATAAAATCAAATATATAATTTTTAATAATTTTAGCTATTATATATTTTGATAGACAAAGAACATTATATTGGACTAAAATTAAAGGTGTTTAAAAACATTAACTAACATATCATAATAAGTTTAATTAGACATATTTGAATAAACATCATGTATATTACATATTTGTTTATGTTAATACATCTTTCTTTTATGACACATTCTATGCAAAGTGTAAAGCATTAATTTTGATATTGATTTCTACACAATCACATCACCTTTTAAACAACAAGTACATATGATATTCCATAGAAATTACAGACCTTTGTGCATTAAAAATCACTAATGGTCCTCATATTCTACATAATATGCCAATATTTTTCATCAGTTATATTCTAAAACAAAAAACAAATGAGTGAAGATGCAAAGGTCAAGTTGTGTACCTCAAGCATAGCAATGAACTATAGTATTCTGATAATCCATTATCCTAGTAGTGTAGTGATCTTATAACCACCAAATCCAATCTTCATATGTGTTACTCTTAAAAAAGTCTTATTCTTAAATTTATAATAAAACACAATTTTGACTTTTTAGTAAGCATAAGATCTACTAATTCATTACCCAAAATTTAACTGACCTTCGCAACACTTTCCTCTTGTAGTATAGTCAAGTTGAAATAGGTCCATGGCCTATTAAAATTTATTTACTCTAATTATTTTATAATTTACACAAAATAATTATCAATTTCAATGATAAGGTTTTGCACTTATAAGTTTTCGAAAATAATTACCAGTTAAGATGTTATCTCATTCTCAGCTTACTTTATTCTTTTTTGAATGCCATAAAACTCATTAGATCCTAATTCATGTGAATAAGGTTCTAAAAATAAATGTTCCCCACTATACTCTCCATAATTCACTCTCATTTCTGCTTCCTTTCTTCCTTTGAGAATGTACAAAGCAATTTCCCCCTGCACAAAAAACAATAATTTACAAAGATATATATTAAAAATGATATAAATTATAGTTTAAGGAGTAAATATTCTACCTAATAAAATAATTTAATCAATGGCAATTATTTGAAGCTAAAAAATTTAGGTTAATTCTTTCAATTCATTAATTTATAGAAAATAACTGGATGTACACACAATTGTGGTAGCTTTTGTCATTAGCTACAAAAAAAATTATGAATCCTTTTTATAAGACATTATAAGCCTATTATAATTCCTTTCCTTCATAATGTATTTACATAACTACCTTTTTACTTAACCTCACTTAATACTAACCTCACTTTAAGTTGAGTTTTCACCTCCTTTTACTTTTATCTTTTCTTGGTAACTCTTTACAATACAATAGTATTAAAATGTTCTATGGCCTATTTAGGTGATGAATAATTTGTATTTGAGAAATAATTAATTTTTCATAATTAACTAATTATGTTTAGTTTCACAAAACATTGAATATTTAACTTGGGCCCACAACATATATTTAAAAAAAAGGTTTATAAAAGGGACTTTTTAATGTACCTTAGAATTGAAACAATCTAGAAATGTCTTCAAGGATCAAATGCTTCATGACATTATAATAGGATTCAAATCAAAATATCTATATAAAAATTATGACCAAAACAAGAATGTGCATTTCTACCTTGAACCATTTCAATATTTTTGTGACATCGCATAACATTTTAAATATTTAGTTGAAAACTCACAATTCTAGTTGGGACATTAAGAATTTTAGGCACCAAGTAAACTTAGTTATATTGAAAAAAATTAAAATTTATAGGAACCTATACATAACATAATCTTATGTAACTTGAAGTAACATAGACCTACACTAGGACTTTTAGAGGTTTCATAAAATTAGGGAATTAAAGGAACTTCATAAGGTCTTAAAAAGTTCAAGAACTTGTCAATAGGATTAGGGATATAAGAATTTTACTAATTTATTAAAATAATACTTAATCTCTTTGACATACTATATGCAATGTTATAAAATATTTAGAGTTTTAATTAAGTTAAAATTTAGAATAATTTTTTTGGTTTCTCAGGTACTATAAATCTCCAAGATTGGTTTTGGGCATCAAGATGAAATTTTTTCATTAAGTGATTATATTAAAAATTCGTGTCTTGAAATTAATATACACAATTAAACATGATATATTATGTATTTTTATGAGACAAAAATTTGGGAAAAAAATTATAGAAGCAAGACTACCACGGTTCTCCTTCTAGACTTAGTTTAGACTAAAAATTAACTCCCTAGATCATTGATTTTTTCTTTCAATTCCTAGTTTGATGTCGAAACATATTAGATACAAACTCCATCATGTAGATTTAAATTAATTTTCAAATATATTATTTTAGATTTTAATAAAATAAGTATTTATTGAAATCAAATGAGTGGTATATGAAATAATTCCTTAAGTCATTAATGAATGCTTTCATGATCCCATTATAAATATGAATTTTTCTGAAATGATCTTGAATACAAATAAATGATTTCATATTGTTGGAAAATTAGAGAGCCAAATACAAATTATGGATATAAACTTAATCACATAGTATAATATTATATTTTGATATATTTATTACAAAAAATTTGGGTATTATATAGCCATGGAGGTAGCACAACCTTGTAGAAAATATGATCTAATAACTAGAATAGTCATGGGTAACAAAAACATTATGGGAATACATTTATCGATAATAAAAAAAATGATGTGCTATAATAGGATTAAAATACTGAAATATGTATAACAATAAATAATGTTATTAAATCCTAACATTCACCCCCTTAACATTATTAATTCCTAGGACTTTTTTATTCAAACACAATAAAATGTTTTTATAGTCTCGATGTATCCTTCTCACCTTTGAGGTGGCATGACATCTTTTTGGCTTCATGGTCTTAGTGACAACTTGGTTTTTACTTGTAGGATTAACACATAAATGAAAGTGATAGGATTATATATCTATGATAACACCTTAATTGGTTTTTAGATTACCACGAACCCCTTTGATTTTCTATCTACAAGTTGACCATAAACCTAGAGGTGATAGATGGGCTTAATTATTCTATACACTTTAGTGGTTTCTTAGATTTCCACAAACCCTTTTCCAAGAACCAAGTGCTACTTTAGTGTTTTTCCTCCCCATAATGTTCTTCATCAGGAGTTATTAAATTGGAAAATAATGCTCAATATTTTTATTGAAAAACATAATGCACAATAAAACCACACCACACACAACATTAAAAAAACACAATAAAAAATGTCAACATAAAAATGATGTAACCCCATCATAGGTGACTGATGAGAGGATTCCAATTGTTCTCAAACCTTCATGTATCCTGTAGCCTCTAGTTGGTTGTTACTTATTCAAAATGTTTGGCTTCAAGGCTCAATTTTACAATGGTGGATGTCACATACCAATGATATTGCATCCATATTTCTTTTTCAACTCTATATGATACAAAAAATATTTTGACAAAATGATATGACCCACATAATGACTCTTGACTCATTTTTCATCTTTTGATATATTTTTTTATTTTTGTACAATTTATAAATGAACCCAAATAAGACTAGACTATTATAAAAGATATGTAATTGACTATAAACTTTGAACATGATATTATATAAAACTCAAACCTAATTTTTTTTGAAAGACTCTTTTATTATTATTTTTACCATACCTAAATGAATCAAATTATTTGAACACAACCTTCAAGACTTATTTTGAATATATAAAAAAATTCAACGTATAAAACTATGATACTATCAAAAAAAAACTAAACTAGCAACTCTTAAATCAAAACAAAAAAACCTATGGATTTTATTAGATGTTCAACGTATATCTAAATAAGTCGAGTAAGATGGAAAGAGTGGAAGACATCCATGTCAAGATAACAAGTAATTAATTTAGCCTAGTAAATATAAAACATAGCATAGTCATGATATGTTTGCAGAGCATGTAGATCATGAATAGATCTAACAAAATATATCAATATGAGAAGAGCACATAGATTTTAAAATGGTGGATATGATAATACATATCATGATAATAGATGTTAGTCCTTGGGATTTAATAATAATGTAGATGACTATATTGAATAGAAAGAATGATATAATTGATTTGGTAACAGTTGAAGAAGGTACAAAACTATTATTTATCATAAATTTGGTTTTGATTTATATGTAGATGTAGAACTGACTCACATGCCTAGGTGAGGTGTCCATGATAACTACTACTACAACATACATCTAACAGTTGCATACACATAAGTGATCTAAATACATAAAATGTAGAGGTTGATGATGTCAAGTGATTTGGCCTTGATATGTTGAATGGTCAGCTAGAACTACAATGGATGGAATGACACTTCACTATAATGTATTAGTTTAGATGAAGTGTACCATGAATTAGAAGTATTGATGCATAAAAATAAAATAGTGTGTGATAGACAATCCATATATGAATAGGTCACATTCCTTAACTCTCATTAAAAATATCTAGACATGGCTTTCTAATTCATACAAGGTCAGATTCACTAGAAATGTACTCATATGTAAAAATCTAACCCATAGCTCCTACTCTGATACTACTAGTGGAAAATTGGAGAGCCAAACATAAATAACACATAGAAACTTAATCACATAGAATAATAATATATTTTAATATATTTGATAAAAAAAACATTTTGCTATTATATGGCCATGGAGTTAACACAACAACCTCTTAGAAAATAGGATCTAATAACCCAGAAAAATCATGGTTAACAAAAACATTATGAGAATACATTTCATGATAATAATAAATAAAATAATATACTCTAATTTGTTTAAAATACTTAAACCTATAAAATAATTAATAATGTTATTAAATACTAACACACATTACAATGTGTTCTATCTTGGTGATTGGTACATGAAATTTAATTCTTGTAAGTTCACCGTGCATAATTTTCCATATGGATTTATCGATCAATGAAACTCTTAATGAGTTTACATAGACATTTACATTAGGATATGGAATTATTATCATTATTATAGAAATTTTATATTTTAATAATATTTTATTTACCTCCAATCATATATTAGGAGATCATTGGGTGTCTAAGATAAAAAATTCACCACAACAATGGGCTTTGACTATGGGAAAACATCACCTAATATAATATAAGAGAAAAAAATTATTTTATAGCCAGTGTCTTAAATCTACATAATAAAGAGAATATTTCATCTCTTTAAAGACATTTTTTTATTTTGAAGTATTCATAACTTGAGATTGGAATAGGGAAATTAAAATTTAATTCTATAACACTTATTTTTTACCAACCTATAGCATATTCATTTATTTTTCTTCATACACTTGAATTCTTGTCATTGTTAGTTCTTTAGATTTTATAAAACAAGGGTTTTCATCTTCACAAAACAATTGGAAAGTAACCTTATCCTAATTGTAAAATGGAAATATACACACTTTACTGTTATCTTCAAAATCCACATGACTTTCCTCATTATCTCATTTTGTACCTAGGCTTCTCACTACATAAATTCCAACATGCTTACGGTTAAAATAATTGAACATGCCTTTAACAACATG
>JARHVA010008330.1:55000-95000 GCA_037957365.1 Torreya grandis
TCTCTTCTACTTGGTCTTGATGATGGTGTATTTTTTTTGGAGCTTTGATGAAATCAAAATTTAGGAGAATTTGTTGGGTACCTTAGGTACCATAAATATTTAGAACATTTTTTGAGGACTGAGATGAAGCTTTTACATTAAGTGTTTATAGAAAAAAGTCATCTATTATACTTGGTCTATACAATGGAACATGAATTTTAAGATTTTTATGAGATAAAAAATTGGATAGAAATTATAGGAGTTTAGGGTACCATCAATCTCCTTTTGGCCTTAATTAAAACTCAAACATTAACCCCCTATTGTCTTGATTTTTTATTTATTCCTAATTTTATGATGAAACATAGTAACTTCAAAACCAATAATGGAACTTGAAATTTATCTAAAACTAAATTATTTTAGATTTGAATCTTATAACTCCCTAATGATATCATGTGTATGTCTAATGAAATAAATATTGATAGAATTAGTGAATTATTTTGTGATTGATTTACAAAATTAATATGTTTTTTGGAATGACCTTAAATATAAATCAGTGATTTCATGTCATGAAGTGTTCTATTTTGGTATGAATGCATTTTACACACCCATGAACTATAGAAGGTATTATTTTAGGAGTGTGTATCAAAGGTATTCCTAATAACATATCAAATATGACTATTGAAGGATAAATAATCAATTTGTAACCACATGTGTGGGACTAAGCTACAATCATAGGTCAATCTCACGAAGAACCTTATGAGAAGTTCCATAAAATGTTCTATCATATCTGATATAAGGACGCAAATTGTTATGACTATAACCCAAGTGCATAATTAATTTCATGGTGAAAACACTTACGCTTGAACCATTATCAATCATAATAATGTGTATGGTGTGTTGATCAAGGTATGCTAAAAGGTATAGAGAATGAAGAGTAGATTCATCATCTTTAATTTTAGTATCATCAAAAGTAATTGAGGGTGTCTGAATGATAGGAGGTATATGTCATGTGTAAATACCAATAACTCTATATAGTAGGTGCCTATAATGTGATGGAGGATAATGTGAATTATATGATATTTGGACTTCTAATTCATTCTTAGAATGGTCCTATAGAGGATTGTTACATTTTTTTTGATTATGGTGATCACCAGGTTGTGAACATAATTCCTTTGGAGGAAATTAAATTATAAGTTTTTGCTCATTGATAAAAATTTTGATCTCATGCTTCAAGGTAAAGCATTTGCCTACAGAATTTCCTAGTCCTTGATGATAATCATGAAAGGCATTATCATCATATCGTTTGGGTATAGGTTGAATCATATCAACCTTGATAGGATCAGGTTCAAGATTTAAGATAACACTCTATTAACCACATAAGTAATGAAGTGAAGGACTCAAATAAATGTGTAAATTATCTCCTTGGTGCAATAGATAGGATAATCTAATTAGGTTATTATGAAAGTATGTTAACCATGGTGGTTGTTTCCTTTTTAGGCTCATGAGGTTCTACCTAGTAACACAGTTTAATTGTGAATTTAGCATTAGACATAAATGTAACTGGTGCGTTTACTTCATACTTGAATATATTGAATGACATAAGATTGATTTCACAATCTCGTATAGCATGGCATAAGTCATTTCAATATTTGGATTTATTAAAAATAATGGACTCATGTAAAGGAATAAGTAAAAATTGGTTGAATGTCTTGCAACTCTTTGTATACCATAAGATTATTCATTTTGCCTAGCATTGTCTTATATTTCAAGATATAGTCATTTATAGGTTCATCGGTTTCTTGTTTGTTTTTGGTAATCTGATCATAGAAAACCTTTTCAAAAATTTTAATGGTAAAGTGTGTTAATAAATTATTGGTAAGAGGTTTCAATTATTTTATATATTAGAGAGGTAATTCATAAAACCACTTCAAAGCATAATTATTGAAGATGATTGGAAATAATATTGTCAAAAGTTTATAATTAGAATCATAGTCAAGACATGCCACACAAAATGTTTCAAGATGTTATTCAAGGTCACCCTTACCACCAAATGTGACCTTAGGTGCAATAAATCTAGTTGGCAAAGGGTGAAAATAGATATCAAGTGTAAGAGGTTTATGCAACACATCATGTAAATCTATAATATGTGGGAATTTTAAAGCTTTTTGTTCAATATTTTTAGTCTTGTCTTCTAAGGATTTTATAAATTGAAAGAATGATTGAACTATAGGTCCAATGGGATTTAGAATTAGCAAGTTGAATAGTAACTAATGGCGATCAAAACATGTTTTGAGTAATAATAGGTATTAAAACTAGTATTTGTGTTGAAAAAAATGGTATGTCCATAATAGATGCATCAATAATAGTGTCAAGGAACAAAGGTTTAAATATATAACCCAAGCCCCCATTATATGTATTAACTTGTAATATGTTTGAAGGGAGGGATGTTTCCATTATAATTTTGTAAATTTTGGTGTGAAGTACATTTTTAAAGATCTCATCAATATCTTTAGGGTATTGTTGAATGCATTTATGAAATGATGCAATTTTATGTACTTGATAACGGTCTATTTTCTTATTTTCACTTGTCTCAAGATTTTCATTATCAAAATCTTCTTATATGATAACCCTATCATCATTTTTTTTAATTGTCAATATGGATATCATCATGATCCAAGGTATTATTTCCCTTATTGGTCAAAGAAAACTTGGATATGTGGAGTAGAAGCTCAATATGTTCAATAGGCACACCTACCAATCTAGGGAGATGCCTAGTTTACTTAGAAAATAGTAAAAGTAGAAAATTAAAAGGTACACCAATCTGAAACCATAGATGGTTTAAAACCATATGCATAAAAAAAACTGCATTCACATGGATCTAGCTAACCAAATGTTTAACACTAAAACATATCTAAGATTGGAGTTATTTAGATTATTAAATGGATATATAGAAATGAAATTGCACAAGGGTGATAATCATATCTATAATAGACCAAGTAGATAATAAACCCATATAGAGGGATATATTAAATTGATTATGTTGAGATAGTATAAATAAGGAAAAAATAATTATGCTAAATATAAAAATCAGAAATAAGTGAATTACTTAGCTTATTCTAATGCAAATGTGGTTCTAGATTTGGAAAAAAATAAAATCATGTAGGAATTAGATTGTAGAATAATAGTCATATTTTGTATTTTAACACATTTGGTTATCTCAGCAATAAAATTAGAATAATAGAATAGTCAAGGATAATATATGGGTTCAATGCCAGTGTCCTACATATAATATCTAGTAAAACATGATGCAAGTAAATGGATGCTTTGGGGTTTTGCTTTAACTTCATTTGGGTACATTCAAATTTTGATCATGGATAGCCACTCCTTATGAAATGGAAAAAAAACTAGCTTTCCATATTCAATGTGACATTGGGAAAAAATGGGTTAGTAGGCAGATAGTGTCATGATAATTTCACAATGACCCCAATATTAAATGATGCTACCTACATAAACAATACTCTAAAAGAGGGCCTCAAACTCATGTATTTTTATCCTATGTGTTTACATGTGTGTAAATTATATAATATGTGTGAAATCAAGTACAATAGTGACTTATGTTATAACATTGCAAATTGGGATCTTGGGATGTTCCTTTAGTACGTTAGACCTATACATATATTGTAACTATAAGTATTATGTAAATATAGAAGCTTTGTTCAACTTAATTCTTGATAGAGTTATTTTGATAAGTGTATTGGTCTGTTTAATCTCTTTTTAGGTGTTTCTAGGTTTGGAATGAATGATGGTTGATATTGTATTTATATTAATCCCTTTGGAGTAATAAATAATGTTAAAGCAAATAGGTGATCATTAGGATACATTTAATTTTTAAACTGGATGACATAGGGAACTAGACACTTGCGTCAAGTTAAGACATTAATATCAGTTCTACTGTATATCATGGGCATTAGTGTCTAGGGAGTAAGAGAGTAGGTACATGTTTAGAAATTACATATCTATAAGATAAGTACATTTTATGAATTTTAGGTAAGATAAATATGCTGGGTCATTAATATATGAATAGGTGAACTAATAGATATTGGCTAAGGGGCACAAAAATATAGGAAATGTAAGACTTATATATGTGAGAATGGTAATGAAATAAGAGGAACATTCAATTCTTGATTTTTCCAAGTGTGTACAAGACTAAGGTGCTATATAATCGTAAAATATCATCTAAAACTATCTACTCAAAGATAATAAATGACTAAATTTAGATGAGTTGCTTCATTTAATTAGTAAAAATATTAAAAGGTAATAACCAAAGTATGGAATGTGGAGCCCCCATAGAGCTTGGGCCATTTATATAAATTTCACCTCATGATAAATAGTCTCCTTGACAATAAGTATACAATCAAATGATAATTGTTAACAATACAGGTCATATTAATTTGAATACACTATTATATTGTTATTTTGATACAACAACTTCATTTATTACAATGCATGATACGACCCATGACCATTGGCATTTGTGGGACTCACGATACTAGCTAGGATTGAATATATTTTCATATATTTTAAGGTTTATATTATTATTAACCAAATAAATTATGCTGATAAATTTTGAGCCCAAACATGATTTATTATGTTTATATCATGGTTTGTGTTTATATATTCACTTAATGAGAATTTTATATTCATTTTTCTATATTTATTTTTTTTATTTTTTTGGAGAACTACACTAGTTCATGCATATGCATGATCTAATATGTACGTTTAATGTGTAGAGTGGGCAATGATAAAATAGAGACCAACACCTATGATATTACAATCATGATTAGGGTGGGTATTTTTGGCCATCAAATAACTTTTGAGTAATCTTTTGTCGCCATAACCTGTAATATATAAGATTATATCCTAACATATGATTAAGAATAATAGAGACTAACTCGATAATCTTCTCACATTAATACAACAAAATTAATTATGGATGAAAGTAAAATATCTTTGTTACATATTACTATGAACATCTATAAATGTATTCATTGAATAAAGGAATCATTCACTTCATGTAAACATGGCTAATATTAATTAAAATTAAAAAAAAAGTAGTGAGTTTTAGACTAACGTGAGTAACTGCTAGAGGGATTTTTAAAAAGATGGTGAATAATGATTGAAATCATTTTCCCTAAACATGGCCCACAATACCCTAGGTGTGTTTGTGTAGACTATGTAATGATGGAAGATGTTTTGAGGTGGTTTCCTCCTCAAGTAAGAATGATGGATTCTATTTTTCTAAAGGATAAAAGGAATAATAGGTCATTACATCACTTTTTAAGCATAGCTACCGCATATTGTCTTCCTCTCAAGTCGTGCCATATTTCTCATTTCATTGTTTTTTTCTTGTTGTTTTTACTATTTCTCATCTTATATGGAAAATTTTGGTAAGAAAAGAAGGAATAAATGTAAAAAGATAATAAAGGGTAATTTTGTTTGTTCTCTTTCCATCATTCATCATATTATTAAACTATAGTGACAAGAAATCAATACACCTAGTTCAAAATGTCAAGGCATTAACATATTTAAAATTCTACTTCTGATCATTTATTGAGCCCATCTCAATTTATAATTCATGTTATTAAGTTTTCCACATTTTATGATGTCGATAGAATGATAATTTTAAAGAGAATGAGAATAATTTGTAAGACAAAAATGAGTACAAAAGGTGGAAGAAGAATGGATGCTACAAATTGAGGCAGTGAAAAAGCTACAAACGCAAATAAAGAAGTGAACACTATTACACATGTGACAATAGGTCCTTTGTCATGCAAAAAGGTATGCATCCATATTTAGTGGATTTTAACTAAAATGGAGGATGTTGTGAGGGATGTTGAAAATAATGTGTACTCCATTTGAGATGCTGCAAAAAAGTGTAGAATTTATGCAAACACACTCACGTACTAGTTTTTGGCTATTAAAACTACAAAAAAAAGGGCCCTGTAACCATTTTGTTAGAGAAGGAAGAACTTGAGATTTTTTCATTGTGTAAATATATGTCAAAACTTGGCCAATAAATATAAACTATACAACTCAAGTCATATGTATCCCACATATGTCAAAACAGAGTCCATGACAAGTCTTGGTGGGGTGGCTTTAAGAAGAGTCACTAAGACTTGTTCATTAGGTTGGTATAAGGATTAGATAAAGACAAAATATTCTAGCTAAGGCATTCTATTATAGATGAGTTTTATAATAACTTATGAAGCTAACCAATATGGACCTTATAGAATTAGAACTGTGATGAAAGTGGAATCTAAAATAGCAAGAACAATAGTATACATGTCATAATAAAAAGAGAATGTTGAAGTGTTGATCATATCATTCCAAAGAGTAGGGAATGTATCACTGTTATCTCTTGTGTTAAAGCAATAGGCCAAAAAAAATGCTTGAATGACAAAAGAACTATTTATCAATAGCATACACCATTTTTAAATATCAATACAAGGTATAGCTTCTTCTTCCGTTATGCACCTATTGAATTTTGATGGCCATGAGAATCATGTAGTAATGGAAATCATAGAAGAGGCTAAGTGTTTGGGAATTGTCATTATTTTTATAGCTAAAACTTCTCACAAGCTATAGCCATTGGGTATAAGTGTATTCTCCCTATTCAAAGACCATTTCAAATGTGAAAAGTTAATGTGGATAGTTCGACATCATAATCTTGAAATCAACAGGTCTTACATTGTTAAGTTGGGAAGCATAATTTTCAAAATATACATTCTACCAAATATATAAAGTCAATTTTTAGGAAGACATGTACATGGGCATTTAGCAAATAGTTACTTGTAGAATATATGGAAATAAGTAAAGCATATGAAGATGTAGATGAAGATGATGAGACTGTAATTCAAAATAATCTATGGTTGGATGGATATGGAGAGAATAAGATAGATACAATTCTTCAGCTTCAAAAATGAGAGTGAACAGTTGAAAATGACATTACACATCCACTATACCTATTATCAGTTAGGTTACACATGTAATCCAAATATAGGAAACTTGTCAAGGCATGCATGTGTCTAAGGTTGAAGAATAAGTTCTTGGAGAGGGATTGATCGCAAATAAGCCAAGCAGATTGGATCAAGGATGGGGAATCTGAATTAGGTGTTAACTTGTATTTTTCCAATGCCAATGTGGGCCTTTCATTGACATACCCTTATGCAACTATATTTTATCAAGATTTGATGTACTATTTATAATTTCAAAATATTTTCATGAATGGAATGATGAAACGAATATTATAAAAGCAAATAATAATGTAGTAAATAATAACAAATAACCTAAATGCAATCAAAGTAAACAAATTCCAAGAAGATCTAGTTAAAGTAGTTTATTAAATTGATAATAGAGATGGTTGTACATAATTTGATTCTATCATCAAATGGTGTAGTGAGACTGAGAAGGTAGTCACAAATAATAACTATAAATGACTTTTTAGAAATACTTTTTCACCAAGAAAGAAGAGAAAACTAAATAGTTGAGATTAAGGCCAAGATGAAATAGGAAATAGAAGAGAATATTGCATTGAAATAAATTAATAGGGATTTTAAGGAGAAAAAAAAAATGAGAATGAGTTAAAAATGAAAGAAAGGGAAGAACAAAGGCAAAGGGAAAAACATGAGGAGCAAAATGAAGAGCACTAGAAAATGATGAGGGGGTACAAGAAAGTAATGAAAGAGATGGACAAATAGAGAAGATTAAAAAATATGGCAAATCTTTTCCAGATCAATATCCAATTATGATAGAAATGATGAACATATATGCTCCTTCCTATAAATGCTCAAGAAATTACTATTTAGGTAGTCCACTTAGTCCACCTAATCAATTGAAAATTACATATTGTTATCAACAAGGGCAAGCACTATATTTTTATGTATTTATAGGTGATATGATAAACACTCCAACAACATCAATTCAAATGAAAAATATAATAACAAAAGTGTTGATGGAGCACACACTTGAAAAATCTTAATTATGCAACATTTTGTCATGAAGGAAACATTTATTGAAAATTACAACTATGCAAATTTTTATCTTGATTTTGAAGACACAACAAAGGCTATTGTTGTAATCAGCAAGTATGAAATAAGAGGCTTGTTTTCTAGCTTAGTTTGTCTAGTCATGTCTAATGTTATGATATGTAAATTGCATATTATATTTAAATAATATTATCCTAGATTTTTTCCATTTAAAATTTTTAGTATTTTTATACAATTAGAATATGATATCATGACATTCTCAATAACAATATGGTATTTATATGAATTAAATTCATACTAGAATTGAAATGCTTACTTGTATGAATTTCATTCATGCAATTAATTTTTATCACAATATTATTCATGTCATTTATTGTAAAAAGTAACCTTAAATGGTTAGTAATTTATGTAAGCGAAAATCACTCATTCTAAATGACACATAGATCGACAACACTAAATTGAAATACATTCACTTCAATTGAAGAACTCATATAATGATTCAAATATTAAATTTTTATTTTGTTTTTTAACAAACAATCAAACATGAAACCTGCACCCATTTCATCATTTTTTCATCAATAGAAAAAAATTTAGAAAATAAAAGAAAACCCAGAATACTAAAAACCATTCATTTTTTTAAAAAATGTTACTTGTAAGAAACAATAGCCAAACAAAATCCAAGGCTTCATAATTTTGAAATAATAACCTAAAATACTAAAATAAACCACATTTCACCATTTCTTAAAAAGTCAAAATAAAAAACAAAAAATACAAAAAGGAAAAGACTTGTGAGGCCCACAATGGGTAGATGTAATCCAAAGACCTAGCAAAGTAAATCATAGATGCAAAAATATTTATTTTTTAAGAGATATTGTAAGAAGTATTCAAAAACCTTAAACTATTATGGCTCATAGCCTTAGTAAGGTAAGAAATACCTCCTCTGTAAGTTGTCATAGTAAATAAAATCCATGGATTGGTCATGTTTTAAAACACTAGTGGATATAGACATGGTTGTCTTGAAATATACCTTTGTGAAGCCTAAGATCCACACCCAGTTCACCATTTCTACATAAGTGAAAAGAAAGGAACCCAAATTTATAAAAAAAATTTACACTACCATTAAAACATGTAAGTCAAAATAACTCATTCTAATTTATCGCAAATTGACTACATTGTATTTAACTGCAATTTAAGAATGCAAGGAATGATGGAAAGAAAACAAACAAAACTATTTTTAATTTTCCACAAATAGTTGAATCCCTATTAGCATTTTGTAAACAATTTGTGTCACAAATTTAACGAGGTATGAAAAATATTCCATGTACACTACAATGGCAACTGATGGTATGTAGTCATGTAGCGGTTGCTACTCTTCCCGTGATCTTATCTCCCAAAGCCTTTGTCTCCTCTTCCCTTCAATAACATTACACATGCAATGTGATGGCCTAATGGGGATGAAGGGAGGACAAAGGTGTGAGAAGGTCGATGTCTAATAGTGCAGTGATCAACTAAATGAATCAGAGGTAGTGGACAATAACTATAGGGTGATGAGGCATTAGTGCCTTTTCACCTCAAACCATAGGTATTCATTACGTGGTTTGTGTTGTATTAACCAGAGTTTAAATCCCCAAATCTTGGTGATAACTTAAATTTTTGTGGATGATGTTACCATTGCCAATTAATTGGACCTCCAAAATGGTACTATAATGACCACTTACATTACAATCAAAACCATCGATTTGTACTACCACATCAGATGTTCAAAGTCTAGGATTGTAAAATTGATACATTAAACTATTCATCAAGGACATTTTCACCTATTAACATGACAATTTAAACATCAGGTAAACACGAAATTAGGATATACTACTATTAGATTCTCTTCCTTAATATTTCAACGCATTTTACATTTCTCCATTTCCTTTTATAATATTGTCAAAGCTAATGATATATTCCATGATATACGGAACTCCTTCCGAAATTATGCTGTCAACGGTTCTATTTCTTGCCCTGGATTTCTACTACAATTTCTTTTTCTTGTTGCTTGCAAGTTAGGTACGCCACACACGAAGCTTTGTATTAAAACTATATAAAAAGAAATAATATGACAGACACTGTTAGAATAAGTCGTACAACTAAAAGCGGTGCGGTTGGTGGCGAACAATGTAAGGATGACAACTGGTTGAAGTAGAGGGGGGCATCCATCGTAGCTGTTTATCTGTACATTTATTATCTTTAGTCTTGTCTTTTTGTAAATCGAAATAAACAGTACTGGCAACATATATTTTCGATCCTTTCCATGTAATGCAACACTCAAATTCTTTTCGGATGAGAGCTACTTGACAAAACACATATCATACAGAACAATATCAGATACTCATTTCCGTTAAGGAAAGACTTCTCAAGAGGGAGACTTTGGGTCATTATGGAAAGAAGGGAGGGACGTGTATTAGAGCTCGGTGGATTTGACATCATTATAAATATCGCACGAGTAATGGTATAAGAATGACTCATAAACATAAGAAAGAGACGAAAGAGTACAATACATTTTACGCAGTTTGGACGACTTCCATGTAGATGCTCTTCACTTTAGAGCAGCTGCCTTTTTTCATCCTAAGATTCGCCAGCCATCGATTTCATCGTACTCTAAAAAAAATCATTACAAAATCGGTAGCCAGTGAAAGAAAGAAAGAAGAAAAACTAAAATTAAAAATAGAGATATGTCGATAATTCATCTGGAAAGCTAATCGAGGCTGCGAAAAGTACATGTAGCTTATGAAATTAAAGGCTCGATTTCCAAAATATGAAGGTAAAGCGTCTCAACAAAGAGATAACTAGGCAGATATGATTAGGGATATCAAACCATAAATACGACATAATTCTGAAATAGCTGCTTCAACTTAAGTCATGTATCGTCCTAAGTAAACCCTTTTAATCTTATTCGTAAAAGCTTCTGCAACGTTACAACCTAAGCAGTCAGACATTTAATAATTAACAAATAAGTCCCTGAATAACTACAAGTTTTTTTTTTTTTTTAAATTATATTATTTTAAAAAAAATTAAGATGGTGTCAAAAGGGTTGTAGTTCAACTAGTGAGGATGATTGTTGCTTATATTCATCCACCAAAGTACAAATCTCTCTAGATATTCAACATCAAGAGTCAAGTGGTTAAGGCTAGGATCATATCGTGAGAGATTTTGACAATGTGGATGCCTATTACTCATGGTTATTTAGCTAAAGAAGCTCACTGATTTAGATATATACTTGCTCAACTATAGTGCTCTTTTTTGGAGAAATTTCTAAATTCTAAAATTTAATGAAATTATTTTACAAATACTGAATATAATTCAAATAATAAATAACACATACAATACTTAATACTGAATACTCAACTATATTTTTATTTTCATCAACTGATTACGCGTAATAATACATCAAAACAATATCCATTAATTGAAAATAACAAACTCTTACTTCGAAGGTGAATTATATGCTAATACAACAACCATATGCCCATACATAATATTTATTAAAGGCAGCAATAATCTATTTTTCAATAACAACAAATTTCAATTGTTAATGCTTCAAATCTGCTACAACAACAACAAAAAAATCAACAATTAAAATAGTTTCTTACAATAATATATGGCGCAAATGTGATTCCCACATACCTCACTTGGACAAGAGGGGTTTCGTCCTCCAATCCAATAATGGAAACCAAGAGGGTTTTCATCCTCCAAATTGCCTCACTCCAAAGGTTTTCATCCTAGGAGAAGAAATTGAGAAATAAATGCTCGAGTTCTAGCAATGGAATTTGATAAAAATATGATGAGGGATTGAATGAGAAATCAGTGTAGCCGAGGAGAATAAATAGTGTTGAGGGGAGAGAGACAGAAGAGGGTGGGGCATACAACATGGAAGTACTCCGTTTCACAAGGGGTCGACATGGTTAATGAAAAATGTGGTCCAATAAAAAATACATCTCCAACATGAGATGCTAGAAAGTGGTGAAATACTGAACTTTACTAACATAAATCTTACAATAGTGAGCTCCACTAGCAAAATGTGCACAAACAAATGTGTAATAGTGAACTCCACTAGAAAAAAAATTCAATAGTGAGCTCCACTAAGGATGTGCACACGCGTGTGTAATAGTAAACCCCTCTATCAAAAGCTTACAATAGCGAACTCAACTAAGGATGTACAACAAAAAAAGGTCCACTTTTCACTTTTACCCTTTCCCTTTAATTTTTTACTTTTGTACTTCAAGTCTACTGACACTTTGAAAATTTACTATATAATTTTTTTTGTTCAGCTTATTATTTAATTAAATATAAAGAATCATTAGAAATGACTTAAGACAACTTATCATTTAGTTAGTTAAATATTCCCTCTATTCCTTCCCAAATAGCTTACAGGAATCAAATATGTTAATGGTATTTGTTGATAGCTTATGTGGAAGAATGGGACATTAGATCCCCCTTCCAAAAATTGCTTGTCCTTAGGAAATTGCCAAATTAGGGTACTGAAGAACCTACTCTCTTTCATATGTGGTACTCTCTACTGATAAATCCCTCCAGAAAAATAAATATTCCTTAATGATTCTACTCCTCAATCTTCTCTCCCTAATTTCTAAAATGCCTTAAAGATCAATATCATTTTACCCTCTTCGTCTAATGGTGGAAGATCAGGAGAAGGTATAATATGATTCTTGAGTGCCTTTTTGAGGCATGAAACATGAAATACATTATGGATCTTGTTGTCCCCCAAAAATATCACTCATTTCTGGGACATCATTTAAACTATTTTGGTCCTACAAACCAAAATCGTCTCTTCCCCTTTCAAAAATTGATCTAAGCATTTAGGTTCTTCATTTTTTCTAAGATTTCTCAGAAACCTATGGACTCTACAAGCTTGAATCTATGGACTCTGCAGGAAGGAATCTATGGACTCTGCAGGCTTAAAACTACAGACTCTATAGGCTTAAAACTATGGACTCCGCAGGCTCATTTATACAGAATCTTTCAAGGCTCGAGAGAAAACTTAGAGAAAACTGTGAACTTAGTTCTACAGAATTCACAGGTTGATTTCTATAGACTCTATAGGAAAGAACAAGTTTCCAACACTTGGTCAGTTTCAAAAAAAAATCAATGTCTTGGTTCAACCAAAAGAGTTCATTGGCAAGCTTTTAAGCAAGGATTGAACCATTGAACCATTAAACCTTGAACTCTTTTTGTTCAAGGGTTCAATGGGTTCAAGGTTCAACACCGTCAACAGGAGTTGGCACTTTGACAAAGGTTCAAAAAGTTTAACCACTTCTAGGTTCAACAGCTTCAAAACACTTATCAAAGAGAAGAAGGCTTCAACCATTGAACCGTTGAACTATTAAACCACTTTGGTTCAAATGTTCAACGGGTTTAATTGTTCAACAGGTTCAATGACCAAATGGTTCAATGCATTTTGTTCAAAAAGATAAAAATTATTTAGCCAAATATAAAGAATGAACCGATTAAACCATTGAACCTTGAACAAAAAGGTTCAATGAGTTCACAGGTTCAAAGGTTCAACCAGTGCGATGAGGATCAAAGAGCTTAGAAAGAACAAGGAAGTGATGGGTAGAGGAAAAAACTAATGAACCAATTGAACCTTGAACTGAAAGAGTTCAAAGTTCAATAGTTCATAGGTTTAAGCAATTCAAAGGCGACCTCAAGCAAAGAGAGAAGCAACATGGATGATTTCAAAGGCAAGTTTAAATGAAAGCAATGGTTTATCCAAGAAGCAGGAAAGCAATTGAACCAATAAAGCGATTGAAGCAAGAAATCAATTAAACCTAAGAGCCGAGAAGGCCACCCAAACCATTGAAATAGTCAACCAATGATGTCCCCATAGATGTGAAATTTAAGGTAAGGGAATATCTATTGAAATTCAAATAAAGCACAGAACTTGAAGGAAGAACCAAGTGACTGGCTGAAAAGATAGCTTGATAGCTCAAATTGTAGCAGGAAGAGACAAAGCTGGAAAAGACAAAAGTAGAAAGAGGGAAAAGCCTAAAATATATAAATAGAAGTTATTATAGTAGATGGAATAGTCTGCAAAGTAGATTCTTGAGCAAGGTGTGACCTATTAGTCTCCTTTGGAGTAAAGACAAAATTGACAGCTATGCAGACGTTAGAGGGGATAGACCAGATGATCTAGACCTAGGAAAAGACATTAAATGAATAGACATGCCATAGTTAAGGTGACACACTATTCTAGGCATGGTCCCACCGAACAGAACTAAAGGCGCATTGAAGGTGTTGACTGTAGCATGGGCCGTCCCATGGAACAGAGTGCCAAGCCTTGCTTGGTGGCTATATATTGTAATCTCTTTTATTCTTTTAAGGAGATCTTTCTATTAATAGAAGGGAAACTCTACCCAAATTGAAAGGCATTAATAAGACTTTGAGCTCAGATTGTAGTTCATATTTCTTTGATTGAATGAGAAAGCAAGTTACTTGCAGACTTTGTGCTGTGATAGCTTGCACTACATTAGCAGATTACTCTTATGTTTGTCTTATGAAAGCATTCTTTTTTATTTGATTTAACAAGCATAACTAGTGGAGGCAATAAGGAAGGTGTCCTAGAGCCAACTACTTTTAGACTTTGTGCTGTCGTAGTTGTCTTCAATGTGTGTTTTTCTTTTCTATTTGTGTAAAGGACCTTGGGATGACTTTGTGCCCCCATTTCTCTTTGTACCTAACTCTTAGGTAGTCAAGGTGGAGACTTTGTGCTACATCTTAGATTGTTGGTCACTCTGTGACCCTGTTACTTATCCTACCTGAAAGAAACTCTTGTTATTTCCTGTAAGAGCACTTTTGAAAGAAGAGAAGTGCCTTCAGTGTTTCCACCAATATTTTCTCCTCTATTTGATAACATCATCTCTAAAAAAAGAGAGATGGATGGTTTATCCTACCCTTGTCTCTTACTTTCTGCTTATATATATATATATATATATATATATATATATATATATATATATATATATATATATATATATATATATATATATATATATATATATATCCTTTACATATTTAATAAGGAACCTCCCCTTGATGAGAGGAGAGATTTTTCCCTTGTTGATGTAGTAAACCTGCACACCAGGATGACCCATCTCCCTATGCTATGGTGATAGGAACTATTTTGGTCACCAGTTAACTGGCCGACAAAATATTCACCCAACAATTTTTGGTGACTCCACTGGGGACATAGTAATTTTGTGTAATTTAGAACCTCAAATTTTAGATTGAAACATCACTTGTGTCTTACCCATCATCATTATAACCTTATCCATGCATTCTATTGTGGAAGAATGAACTACTCCAGTGCTTTCCCATTGTTAATTTTTCCTCCCCAGCGTCGTGCAATAGTTTTTGGTGACTCTGCTATGGATGAATGTGCAGTTTGAAGCCCCAAGTTTTAGATTGAAGTAGTTCCTTCCCTTATCCATTATATAGACTTTGGTGACTCCATTCCATGTCTTAACCATTATCATTATGGCCTTACAATTTTCCTCCATATTCCTCCACTTTCGTTATATTATCTAGTCTGCAAAACCAGAGCTACTAGGAAAGAGTGCATAGTTTGAAGCCTCAAGCCTCAAGCTGAAGTAGGGCTAGTCATTTACCATTTTTTATTCACAATTTGGCCACTCCACCAATATTTGTTATCCATATTTTACACAATTAAAACATGGCAATTTGAGGCCCCTAGGGTAACTCTTTTGGCCCACTCAACTTGACTCGACCTCTACATGAACTTTCACGCAATTCAAGAAAGAATTTACCAAGATTTTTTAGTGATGTGATAGTTCACCCTAGTGAACACATTACATCCTTTAGCATAGCCTACGGTGTGATAGGGGTGGAATTTGAAGATGTGGTAGTCAGGCTTTTTATGGAGACCCTATAAGGTGCTGCTGCAGACTAGTTCTACCATCTTCAAATTGAATTAGTGACTGACTAGGATACACTCAAAGCCAAGTTTGAATTAAGGTTCAAGCCTGTAGAGGATGCACATGCTTTGCTAGCCTAGCTCACTCAGATGAAGAAGGAACTTCATGAGCCTATGAGGGATTTTATTGCTAGGTTTAACAAGCTAAGGCATAGAATTCCCATGATCACCCAACCGACACCTCAAAATTTCATGTGTTTCTTCATCAACTCATAGCTGCTTGAAGTGAGTTTTTTGTTGAGACAGGCTAGACACATAGACCTTGAGGCTGCTCAAGACTTGGCTACTAAGCTATAAGATGACCTTATCTTGGTAGGAAAGATAAGGAGCGACCAAAATAGAGGTAAAATCTCTTCATCTTCTTAATACTCACCCAAAGCCACCATTAACCCAATGGTACAATAGCTAGCAAATGAATTGCTAACCTTCAAAAGGAAAATGGCCCTAAGTATGTCTGCTCCTCCTAATTAGGATATGCCAAGGAGGGTATTTTAGAATCAACCATATTAAGGCAATGCTACCAGGAATTAAGGGTAGCCAAATCGTCTTCCTCCTCCACAGAGGAACCTTGTCCTTGAAGCACCTCCAACCAACTCAATAGTTGGATATCTAGAAATAGAACATGCTTTCTCTTTCCAACCTGAGTTTGAGCAAGAAAATGATGTTGATATCTTCACAGAGGATCAAGAAGAATTAGTTGGTGACTCCCACATTGGTTTCTTGAATTACCGAGATGGACCCAGGATTGAAGGTGAAGCAATCAAAGGATCATACACAGTATTCACCACATCTGAGAATCAATCATCCCATTAGGCTGACAAAGAGAAGATAGAAGAGTGACCCCAACCAACAATTTTAATCGCTGAGCAGAGAACCCCTCTTCCTTTCCAGTCAAAGGACCTGGTGATTGCCAAAGAAATAAGTACATCAAACATCTCTGCACCTTCTACTTCAAATTTGAAGATTAGTCCTCCCCCTCCCAAAAACCAAAAGGATGAACTCCCATCCTCTCTTCCAAATCCATCTCAGTCATTTGTCATGATTGATCATGTCAAGAAATCCAAAATTCAAATGACTATGTTTGAATCCCTACAAGCCAATCCTGATCAATTAAACATTAGTGGAGAACTAGGTGTGGACCTGTCTGAGGCAAAGATTGTGGTTACCCAAATGTCAGCCCCTATTGCTCAAATTATATTTGAGCCTTTAGGTAGGGGTAATTACTTCTTGGCCACAGAGGATGTCCATGTCCCAGCTGATGAAAGTCCTGTAGCTGGCAATCCAGGATTTCATCCAAACAAGGCATCAAAAAAATGGTAGGGCACAATACAAATCAAGAAGGATCTTCCATCTCCCATGAAGATAAATCTAATAGAAGATCAGCTTCTAATGATGCTTAGATCCTAGAATCTGATGGCAACAATTCTTCCACAGCTAGATGTGGATCTTTGTTGCTCAGATTGAAAACTGCCTAGGGTGAAGAGGTCAAACTCCTTCACACCAAAGGAGATGCTAAGCTGATGATTTGTCAGGGGTCTGATGCTGACAATCAAAGCATGTGCTAGACTAGACTGGTAGAACAACAAGCTTTGGTGGTAGACCATATTGTTGTATTCCAAAGTTAGCAAAAGAAACTCTTTGCAGGGAGAGCAAGGAGTTATGGTTTTTAGTTTGAAGACCACGTCCTATCATGGAGCAAGAAGAAGAAAAGGCCAAGAGGAAGATGTAGAAAATTGGCTTTTAGGTGGAGAGTTTCATTCACCCGTCACTATTTTTGGGGACAAAATGGTTTCCTACTAGTTTATCAGGACGGAACACCATTTTCAATATCTCACAGTGGGCAGCATCTCAAGGACTTTAAATGTTGAGGCATCAGATAAGATCATCTGTACATATGTATATTTGTATAGTCTTTAGTTATATTTTGTGCTTTTCATTTTCAATTTTTGGAGCCTTTCTTTTTGGGTAGCATGACTCTAGAGATGAATGGCACACTTCAAACCACTGGAGATTTTGGTTTCTACTCTGCTCAGTTGTTCCAAGTTCTCATCTGAAGGAAGTTCCCCAACTGGATCTAGCTGTTGTCCCCCACAAATATCACTCATTTTTGGGACAACATTTGAACTATTTTGGTCTTACAGACCAAAATCCTCTCTTCCCCTTTTGAAAATTGTTCTGAGCATTCAAGTTCTTCATTTTTTAAAGCTTTCTCAAAAATTTATGGACTCTGCAGGGTTGAATCTATAGTCTCTACAAGAAGAAATCTGTAGACTCTATAGGCTTAAAACTACGGACTCTATAGGATTAAAACTATGGACTCCATAGGCTCATTTCTACAGACTCTTTCAAGGCTCAAGAGAAAACTTAGAGAAAACTATGAACTTAGTTCTAAGAAATTCACAAGTTGATTTCTATAGACTTTGCAGGAAAGAACAAGTTTCCAACACTTGGTCATTTTCAAGATTGTTTCAATGGCTTGGTTTAACCAAAAGAGTTCATCAGCAAGCTTCTAAGCAAGGATTAAACCATTGAACCATTGAACCTTGAACTCTTTTGGTTCAAGGGTTTAATGGGTTCAAGGTTCAATGCCATCAGCAAGAATTGGCACTTTGGCAAAGGTTCAACAAGTTCAACTGCTTCTAGGTTTAATGGCTTTAAAACAATTATCAAAGAGAAGAAGGCTTGAACCATTTAACCACTTTGGTTCAAAGGTTCAACGATTTCAATGGTTCAATGGGTTCAACGACCAAATGGTTCAACGCGTTTGGCTCAAAAAGATCAAAAGGACAGCCAAATAAAAAGAATGAACTGATTGAATTGTTTAACCTTGAACCAAAAGGTTCAATGAGTTCATAGGTTGAAAGGTTCAACATGTGCGATGAAGATCAAAGAGATTAGAAAGAACAAGGAAGTGATGGGTAGAGGAAAAAACCAATGAATTGATTGAACCTTGAACTGAAAGAGTTCAAAGTTCAATGGTTCACAGGTTCAAGTAGTTCAAAGGTGGCCTTAAGTAAAGAGAGAAGCCACATGGATGATTCTAAAGGCAAGTTCAAATGAAATCAATGGTTCAACCAAGGAACAAGAAAGTGATTGAACTAATAAAGAGATTGAACCAATAATGCGATTAAAGCAAGAAAGTGATTAAACCTAGAAGTAGAGAAGGCCACCCAAACCATTGAAACAGTCAACCAATGATGTCCCCATAGACATCAAATTTAAGGTAAGAGAATATCCATTGAAATTAAAATAAAGCACAAATCTTGAAGGAAGAACCAAGTGACTGGCTAAAAAGATAGCCTGATAGCTCAAATCATAGCAGGAAGAGACAAAGCTAGAAAAGACAAAAGCAGAAAGAGGGAAAACCCTGAAATATCTGTGTAGAAGTTATTCTATTAAATGGAATAGTTTGCAAAGTATATTTTTGGACTTACAAACATCGATGACGCGACTTGTTAGTCTCCTTTGGAATAAAGACAAAATGGAAAGCTATGTGGATGTCAGAGGGGATAGAGCATATGATCTAGACCTAGGAAAAGACATATTAGATGAATAGACACACCATAGTTAAGATGATGAACTATTCCAGGCATGGTCCCTCCAGATAGAACTGAAGGTGCATTAAAGGCATTGACTGTAGCATGGGTTGTCCCATGGGAGAGAGTGCCAAGCCTTGCTTGGTGGCTATATATTGTAATCTCCTTTATTGTTTTAAGGAGATCTTCCTATTAATAGATGTGAAACTCTACCCAAATTGAAAGGCATTACTAAGACTTTGAGATTAGATTATAGTTCATATTTCTTTGATTGAATGAGAAAGCAAGTTACTTGTAGACTTTTTGCTGTGATAGCTTGTGCTACTTTAGGAGATTGTTCTTATGTCTGTCTTCTGAAATCATTCTTGTTTATTTGATTTAACAAGAAGAACTAGTGGAGGTGATAAGGAAGGTGTCCTAAATCCAACTACTTTCAGGCTTTGCGGTATCATAGTTATCTTCAGTGTATGTTTTTATTTTATGTTTTTATTTAAAGAACCTTGGGATAACTTTGTGCCCCCATTGTTCTTCATACATCACTCTTGGGCAGTCAAGGTGGAGACTTTGTGCTACATCTTAGATTGCTAGTAACTCTATTACCCTACTACTGATCCCACCAAAAAGATTCTTGTTGTTTTCAAGAATAAGCACTTCTAAAAGAAAAGAAGTGCCTTATGTCACTTCACCGAGATTTCTACTATATAGGAAGGGATCTAGCTCTTGGCTGAACATTACTTCTAAAAGAAGAGAAGTATTTTCACTAGTCACCCAGGATTTCTCCTCTGTTTGTTAGCATCACCTCTGAAAGAAGAGAGATGGATGGTTTATTCCACCCCTATGTCTTACTTTCTAATTATATATATAGTATATAGCCTCTGTATATTTAATAGGGAACCTCCCCTTGATGAGAGGAGAGATTTGTCCCCTTTGGATGTGGTAAACTTACAACATTGGATGACCAATCTCCCTATGATGTAGTAATAGGAATTATTTTGGTCACCATTTAGCTGGCTGACAAAATACTCACCCAATAGATCTTTTTATTCTCAGATAAATCCAGTTCATAATTAACCTCTCATATCTTTTGTGCAATCCTATATGGTCCATAAAAGTGAGGTTTGAGCTTCTCTTCACCATTATTTTTCAAAAAAGATGGTCTATAGGGATACAACCACAAGAAAATCAATTCTCTTGATTCAAAATATATCTCAGTCCTTTACCTATTTTCATAGACCTTTTGTTAATTTTGAGCCTACTAGATATTATCATTAAGTGATTTAAGAATATTCTACCTCTCCTAGACTTAGTCTTATCCTCAGGAACTTGGCTATTATCAAATACTAAATCCATAAAAGATGTAACATGATAACCATATAAATACTTTAAATGAGTCATGTCAATAGAAAAGTGATGGATTGTATTGTATTGTGCTTACCCAAGTATAACCATTTGATCTAGGTCTATAGTTTCCTTGAAACATAGTTATGCAAGTAACATTCCACCCATTTATTAATAATCTTTGTCTATCCATCTATTTGTAGATGATAAATAGTGCATTAAGATAATTCAAACCCTATTAATCTAAAAGTATCCTAATAAAACATACTAGTAAATTATGTGTCCCAATCACTAACAATGTTACTAGGTAGGGCATGGAGTCTAAACAACTCTCTAAAGAACAACTCTACAACCTAGGGTGCTTTATACTCTAAATATATGGACAAAAAGTTATCATATTTATCCAACCTATCACGAACCAAACATATGCTATCTTTTCTCTGCACCCAAATAAGTCTTTTAATAAAATACATAGATAAACTTTCCCACTTCTACTCAGGAATAGATAAGGGTTGTAATAAACCTGATGGGAAAGTATGCTATGAGTTCTTCTACTGATAAGTCAAACACTCTTTGACATGTTAGAAGATATCATCCTTGGGACCCTTCCATGTGAACCTCTCCCTAATTTTTTTGTATGTCTTAAAACATCTAGGGTGTTCTGCCAAAGGTGTGTCATGGATCACTCTCAACATTTTCTCCTTCATTTTTGATTCTAGAGCAAGTTAGATTATGTCTTTATTAAAAATAAGTTCATCTACCACCCTATACTTGACTTATTGAATGTATGCTTCCCTAACATTACAAGTAAAGGGGTTTTTGGAATAATAGGTAAGCCTTCCAATATCCCAAAATCTCTAAAAATGAGCACAAAGTAGGTTTCCTAGATAGAGAATTTGTAACTACATTCTTCTTCCCTTTAACATGCTCCATCTCAAATTCTTAAGGCAACCTATCAAGCACAAATTTTTCTATGAGTACCAATTTTTATATTTTTCATTCAAATCATTTTGGTTGAGGAAATATTTTAAGCTATTATGATCATTTTTAAGTACAAATTTTCCTCCTACTATGTACTGCCTAAATTTAACCAAGACATGCATGATGGCTAATATTTCTTGATCATAAGTAGAATAATTTTTTTAAGAATCATTAAGATTCCTAATTTCAAATGAAATTGGATGTTTATTCTACATGAGGAGTAATCCAATGCCCATACCTAAAGTATCACATTCCTATATTAAGGGTTGTAAAAAATCTAGAAATGCAAATATTTGATAAGAGCTCATGAAATATTTGAGCTTATCAAAAAAAAATTGTGTTATCTTTATCCAAACAAGAAACCACTTCTTTTCTAATCCATTAAATGGGATTACCACTATGAAAATATAATAATGAATCTCTTCTAATAATTTCATAGAAAAAATAATACTTTTAACTAAGTCAATATCTTCAGTAGTGACCAATATTGAATGGCTCATATTTTGTCCATATCAACTTTAACACCTTCTACACTAATAAAATTCCCCAAGTATAATATGTTTTTATTCCAAACTCATATTTAGATATTTTCTCAAATAGTGACAAGGCCTCCATGATCTTGAGGACCTCATCCAAATGTCTAAGATGATCTTAACATGTTATACTATAAACCAAAATATCATCAAAGCAAGCAAGGACAAGCTTATGCAACTACTTATTAAACATAGGATTCATGGTAGAGTGGAATATAATAGGTCTGTTCATCAACTTAAATGGTATGATCAAAAAATCATATTGCCCTTAAAGTCAACTGAATGTTGTCTTATGTGTTTCCTCTTCTCTTACTCTTATTTGGTGGTATGTTTATCGAAGATCAATCTTTGAGAAGTATACTTGCCCATGAAGCTCATTTGTTAGCTTATCGATATTGGGTATAGGATACCTATTCTCAATTATCTTATTGTTGAGGGATTTGTAGTCAATATAAATTCTCATGTTCCCATCCTTATTATTAAGTAGAATTATTGAAGAAGGAAGAAGACCATAACTAGGTCTGATATGCCCCATAACAAGTAGTTATCTATTAGACTTATTTATCTCCTCCTTATGCATTCTAGGGTGTCAATAAGGAGTAGTTAGGACTAGCTTTACACCCTCTTGAAGCTCGATCACATGATAAAATCCTTTATCTAGAGTCCTACTAGGATGAATGTCAAATAACTCTATATTTTTCTAGTCCAATAATGATTGAACATCAACTTGATAATGTTTCTTACTATTTGTTAGAGTTTTGATAGATACAAAGTATTGGGCTTCCCAAAGAGCCTCTCCATGCATGAAAATAACATCCATCCTCTTTATTTTAAAAAATCAAGGTGTTTTGTTAGATATGCCATGAAGAACCACCTTCTTACCTACAATTTCAAATATAAATTTTATTGTTTGAAATTTATGTGAGTTTTTCCCAAGTGAATGCATCTATGGAACTCCCAGAACAATATATCTTTTGCCTCTCCCCATTATATAAATTCATTTGTCACCATTTGATTACCCAATATGAGATTAATCTATCATATTTTATTTATACAAATCATGGTGAATATGTCTACTTAAATAACATTAAATCCATCAAAATATAACACTTGAAGGTCTCTCTTCACAACTAGATCCTCATCAATGAAATTGTGATTTGCTCTACTATCAATCAATATTATCATTCATTGATCCTTCGATAATCTTATAAATCTTAATGGATTATCTCTACGAGTACCTAAAATTGTACCAAAAGTACCACATAAAGTTTCTCTAATAGCTTCTCTAGTCACTTGTTCTTCTAATTCAACACCTTCCACCTCTTGGTCACTCTTAGAATCAATATATTCTTTATCCTCTTCACCACCTGATATAACTTGAATGTAATATACTTTTCCTCTTATTAGACATATGTGTTCTAGCTCCCATGTTTCTTGCATGAAAAACATGGGTTTTTCATTTATAGCTCATTTTCGGTCTCAACTTAAAAATTAACTTGATAGGCCAATCTTTTTTAAATGGTTTCTTATTATATTTATTAGGTGGTAATTTCTTAGGCTCAATTTTAGCCTTAGGTGCTTAAAACTCCTTATTTATTTCTCTTTCAAATAATGTGGCTCAAATTCCTTCATCCATCCTTGAAGTGGTTTAATCAAACATTCAATAGAAATGATAATGAATATATTCTCTAAAACATTAGGTACCATGAATGCAATTTTAAAAAATTTGGATATGTAGACATACACTGAACCATATTGCTTAAGTTGAGCTAACTCTATAAAGTACAACTTTGGATGATTATTATTAAATATTTCTATCAGTCTAATAGTGAAATCAACATACAAATAAATGAGGTAGTGACACTGTCTTACCAACCCATGGTACCACCACTCATATGCATCAGCCTCCAAGTGTAATGTTGCATACTTAATGGTTTCATTTTCCATCATGGAGCTATGTTTAAAGTTTGTATCCAACATTTTCACACATTTATGCACAGTGCATTTGTTGGATCCATCAAAACAAGGACTGAACAAGTTACCCTTCTTATGTTGTAACTCTTGACTATGCCCTCTCTTTTCTAGGCCAATTTCTCAATTTGAGTTGGCAAAATTCAGCGAATGACATAATGATAGGAAAGTCCTCTCCCAATGATTGGCACTCATGTAACTAATCCACATAAGCATCTTCTACATTATCCTAATTTACTTCTCTTGTAACTTCATTTTGTAATAAATTTTAGCATCAAAGTTATAGATGTTGATCTGATAGCTACCTTGGAGTTTTTATCTAGAATGTTAGTCTTATTTGCTTCTACATTGTGTCAATTACTTCCTAGATTGTTTTGATCTATCATATTTATATTCATATTTTTCATCATTTTAGTTACTGATTGAATGAGCTCCTACTACCTCTTAGCAAGATGATTGCGAATTTATAAATCTTGCAATAGTGAGCTCTACAAAGGATGTGCACAGACATTGTAATAGTGAACTCCACTAGTAAAAGCTTGTAATGATGAGATCTATTAAGGATGTGCACATAAATATATTTAATAGTGAACTCTACTAGCAAAATCTTGTAATAGTAATCTCCACTAAGGATGTACAGACACATGTTTGTAATAATGAAATACACTAGCAAAAACTAGCAATACTGAGCTCCACTACCGATGTACGACATAAAATATCCAAAAAATCTTTTCAGGTGTTATTTTTCCACCCATTATTTTATATTATTAGTGATATACTATATTGTTTTATTAATAAAGGTATGTTTTTCAATAATAAAGAAGTTTGTTTATCGAATATTCAATATTTTATTTTGAGATATTAATAAATCAATATATATTCAAAAGAAAAGTAATAGTTTATTGTTCATAAAAGAGAGAAAATTATTAATATATTTATCTATGTAAGTATACATTTTATAATGAAAGTTAAACACAGTTTTCGTTCTAATGGAGACTATAAATTTTCCATTGTTAACGTTTTGAAGATATTTAGTGAAATTATTTTGTTATATGTTTTTATTTAAATATATAATATTTAAAAAAATTACATTTATAATTTTAAGTCACTTTTTCATATTTTTATTTTGAATATTATATAACAATATTTTTCTTTTGATTAATTTTTATTTAATTTTTAACTAGTACAATTAGAATAACATATATATTATAATAAAATACAATATAAATTAAAACAACATTAAGTAGTAGCAATTGTAGAAGGTTTACATATTATCATAAGGCATGATTTATGAATTTAGATATGGCCATTCCAATAATAATATTTAAAATTTTAATTATATAAATTGTAATGTTATTAATAATTTAATAATATAAAAGTATTATCAATATTAATTTACATTTTTTCTATTTATTAGCTTTATAAAATATAAAAATGTAGCTTAAATTTTAAATTGTATAAAAATTTCTTAAAAGATTAAATACTTCATGAAAGTGTATTACTCATTAAAATATAGTTATAATGCTTATAATAGGAGCTGAAATAAATTTTGAAGGTCAAAGTTATAATCAAAATAAGAATGTAATTTTTTAGCCTCAAAGAATATTATGAATTTTGTGCCTTGAGGGGTCATTTTGAATATTTATTTTAAGATGCACTTATATCTAATACTCTATTTAATTTCAATAATAATAGGTACTTAGGTATTTTTAGTATTTTTACAACATGGAGAAACCTAGACCTAACTAGAACTTTTACAACATGGAAAAACGTAAACCTAAATAGAACTTTTTCAATTTGGAGAAACCTAGACCTAACTTGGATTTCTAGAGGTTTTGGGAGATAGGGAATAGAAGGAAGTCCCTAAGGTACTCAAAACTTATGGAACTTCTAAATATGTCTTGGGATTTAGATTTTTTTCTAAATAATTTTCATAAAAAAATATATCTTCATCCTAGTCTTCATGATG
Organism: Torreya grandis; assembly: GCA_037957365.1. Lineage (NCBI taxonomy): Eukaryota > Viridiplantae > Streptophyta > Pinopsida > Cupressales > Taxaceae > Torreya > Torreya grandis. Next base: position 81,346 of record JARHVA010008330.1, read on the forward strand.
GTGTAATTTTATTAGAGGTCTGACAAAGACAAAATTTAGGAAAATTTTTTGGGTGCCTTAGGTGCCATAAATATTTAGATTTATTTTTTTAGATCGAGATAAAGATTTTACATTAAATGTTTATAGAAAAAATTCACCTATTTCAATTAGTCTACACAATGAAACATGAATTTTTAGATTTCAATGAGACACAAATTTGGAAAGAACTTATAAGAGTTAAGGGTACCATGGATATCCTTCTGGAATTAATTCAGACTCAAACATTAACCCCCCAATGTCTTGATTTTCTATTTATTCCTAATTTTATGATGAAACATACTAAATCCAAAATCCATCATGGAACTTGAAATTACTTTAGAAATATATTCTTTTAGATTTGAATCAAATAATTCCCTCACCATATTAGATGTGTGTCAGGTGAAATAAATATTTATATCATTAGTGAGTTCATTTGTGATCCATTTACAAACCTATTATATTTGGTGGAATGACCTTATATATAAATCAATGATTTCATATCACAAAGTGACTATTTTGGTTTGAATGTGGTTTACACACCCATGCACTATAAAAGGTATTGATTGAGGACTATGTATGAAAGGTCTTCCACATAAAATATAAAATATGGACGTAGAAGGGACAACTAATAATGTGTAACCACATGTTCATGACTAACCTATACTGGTAGGTTAATCTCACTAAGAACTTTATGGTATGTCCCATCAAATTCTCTAATTGATATGGTATGTGGATTTAAATCATTATGAGTTTAACCTAGGTGCATAAGTAAGGTCATGGTGTAAATATTTATGTTTGCACCATTATCAATTTTAACAATGTGTATGGGGTGTTTATCAAGGTATGCTCAAAGGAATAGATAATGAAGAGTAGAGTCATCATCCTTATTTTCACTATCATTGAAATTAATAGAGGGTATATAAACCATAGGAGGTATATGTTACATGCAATTACCAATAACCCCATTTAGTGGGTGCCCATATTATGATGGAGGACAATGAGAATTATATGATTTTTGGACTTATAATTCATTCTTAGAATGGTCTTACAAAGGATTGTTAAAAAATTTCTATTTATGGTGATCGGCAGTTTGTGAACCTAATTCCATTGGATGATCCTCGAATATAAGTATTTATTCATTGATAATATCTTTAATCTAGTTCTTCAAGTTAAAACATTTGCATATGGAATATACTATGCCTTCATGATAGTCAATATAATCATTCTCATCATATCCTCTGGGTAGAGGTCGACTGATATCAACCTTAATTGGAAGAGGTAAAGATATAAGCTAACACTCTAGTAACCACATGAGCAGTGAAGCTAGGGACTCAAATAAATGTGTAAATTATCTACTTGATGTAATAGATATGATAAGACAATTAGGTTGTTGTGAAATTGTGTTAACCTTAGTGGTTGTTTCCTTTTTAGGCTCATGAGGTTTTACCTTATAACGCAATTTAATTGTTAATTTAGCACTAGATATAGATGTAGTTGGTGTGTTTACTACATACATGAGCTTATTTAATGATATAAGATCCACCTCATAGTCTCATACAACATGGCATAAGTCACTGAAAGATTTGAACTTCCTTAAAATAATCGACTCATGGAAAGGAGGAATAAAAATTTGAATGAATGTCTCACAACTATTTGTCTACCATTAGATTGGTTATTTTGGGAAGCATTTTCTTATATCTCAATACATGTTCATTGATAGGATCATTGGTTTTTGTTTGATTTTATAAATTTTAGTATAAGAAATCTTTTCATAAATCTTAATGTTTTAGTGTGCTAAGAACTAGTAGGCAAGAGGTTTTTCTAATTTTATATATTGGATAAGTAACTCACAAAACAACCTCAAAGCATAGTTCGTGAGGCTTGTTGGAACTAATATTATTAAAAAAAAATCATTGGAATAATAGTCAAGGCATGCCACATAAAATGTACCAAGATGATATTCAAGAACTCCCTTGCCATTATCGAATGTGAACTTAGGTGCAAAAATTCTAATTGGCAAAGGGTAAGGGTACAAATAGAAAGAGAGTTATACAAAACATCTTGTGAACATTTAGCATGAGGTGATGTCAAATATTTTTGTTCAATATGTTTATTCTTATTTTCTAATATTGTTATAACTTGAAGGAATGATTAAACTATAGGCCCAGTGGGATTTATATTAGCAAGTTCAGTAGTCATGAAAGGGAAAGAAATCATGTTTGTGTAGTAATAGGAACTGAAACTAGTATTTATCTTGACACAATTGGTAAGTCCCTAATAGATGCATTAATAATAGTGTCAGGGAACAAAGGTTTAGACATATAACCCGAGCCCCCATTCGGTGTATTAAGTTGTTATCTGTTCAAGGAGAAGGATGTTTCCACTATAGTTTTGTAATTTTTGGCACAACGTATAATTTTTAAGATCTCATCAATATCTTCAAGGTTTTATCAAATGCACTCATGACATAATGAAATTAGATGTACTTGATCACGGTCTATTTGCTCATTTTCATTTATTTCATTATTTTCATTATTGTAATCTTCTTCTATGATAACCCTATCAACATTTTTTTATTGTCAATATGGGTATCATCATGATCTAAGGTATGAGATCCCTCATTAGTTTGAGATAACTTGGATGTGTAGAAGGGAAGCTCAATATGTTCAATAGGTACATCTCCTAATCTAGGGTTATGCCTAGGTTTCCTCAAAAATAGTAAAAATTAAAAATTAAAAAACACACCAATATGAAACCATAGCTAGTTTAAAACCTTATGAATTAGAAAAAAAAATCACATGGATCTAGCTAACTAAAAATTTAACCCTAAAATATATCTAAGATTGAATTTATTTAGTTTAATAAAGGGGTATAAAGAAATAAAATACCATAATGGTGATAATCAGATGTATAGAAGACCCATTAGCTGGTAAACTCAAAAATAGTCATACATTGATTTTAATATGTTGATATAGTATAAATATGAAAAGTATAACTATGCTAAAAATATAAATGATAAAAAAAATGAAGTAGTTAGCTTGTTTTAATGCTAATGCAGTTTTAGATTTGGAACAAGCTAAAATTATGTAGGAAGGAGATTCTTGAATAATTATATGATTTTGTATTTTGACACCTTTGGCTCTTTGGTCAATAATATCAATCTAGGATGGATATGTTGAGATAATGTCTAGGTTCAATGCTATATTCCTATAGAAAATATATAGTAAAACACAATGTGATCACATGGATGTTTTTAGATTTTACTTTGCCTTCATTTGGGTGGATTCAAATCTGGGTCATGTATAGCCACTTGTTATGAAATAGAAAAACTCTAGCTTTACATACACGTCATGACATTGGGAAGAAATATGTTAGTGGGAAAAGAGTGTCGAGTTGATCTTCCAATGGCCCCACTATCAAAGGATGATATCTACATAGACAATACTCTAGAAGAGGGACTCAAACTCATGTAGTTCTCCCTTATGTGTTGGCTTGTGTGTGAATCCTACAAATATGATTAAAAGTAACTACAACAGTGACTTATCTTGTAACTTGGCAAATAACGCACTTGGGTTGTTCCTTTAATACTTCACACCTATAGATATGTTGTACCTATAACGGGTGTGGAAATAAAGAAGTTTTGTTTATTATAATATTTGATAGAGTTTCTTTTATATGTGTCTTGGTATCTTTGATCTTTTCCTAGGTGATGTGAGGTCAAGAATAAATGAGGGTTGATCTTGTATTTATATCAATCTTTTTGTAATAAAAACTAGTGTTAAAGTACTTAGGCTGACTATTAAGATACATTTCATCTATAAATTTGATGAGTTTAGGGAACTAAACACTTATGTCAAGTCAAAACATCAACATCAATGATAATGTTTATCATGAACATTAGTTTCCAAGGAACAAGAGAGTAGGTATATGTTCAAAACATGCATATATGGAAGATAAGTACATTTTACATTTCTAGATAAGATAGAAGACCTAGGTCATCAACATAAAATTGGTTGGAGTAAGGGATATAGGCCAAGGGGCACAAAGATACAACATAAGTGAGACTTACAAAAGTGGGAAAGGTAAAGAACTTAGAGGAACATTCAATGTCTAAGTTTTCCAAGTGTACAAGACTATGGTGCTATATAGTTATAAAATATCATCTAAAACTAACTACTCTAAGGTAATAAATGACTAAATTTATATGAGATACTTAATTTACTTAGTGAAAATATTAAACGGTAATAACTAGATTATGGAACATGGAGACCCCATAAAGCACCCACCCTTTCTATAAGTTCAACATCTTGATAAATTATTTCTTTCATAACAGAGATACAAGCAAATGGTTAATGTTAATGGCACCCAATATTTTAATTTGAATACACTATTATATTATTATGTCGATGCAACCACTCCATTTATTATAATCCATGATATGACCCATGACCCTTGGGGTCTATGGGACTCACAGTAGCTAGGACTAAATATATTTTTATATATTTGAAGGTGTAGACTATTGTTGACCAAGTAATCTATGGTTACACCTTTTGAAGCCCACCATGATTTATTATGTTTTTATAAGTGGTTTGTGTGTATATATTCACTTAATAAGAATTCTATATTCATTATTTTATTTGGACAAAGACTTCCTTTAGTTTTTTGAGAACTATAGGAGTTCTTTCATAGGCATGAGCTAATATGTAAGTAATGTGTAGAATGGGTGATGGCACATTAGAGCCCAACACCTATGATCTTGCAATCACGATTAAGGTGGGTTGTTTTGATCATCAAGTGCTTTTGGAGTGATTTTTTATGCCCCATAACCTACAATATATAAAATTATAGCCTAACATATACTTAGAGACTAATTTTGTAATCCACCCACATTAATCCAATAAAATTCATTAAGGATGAAGATGCAATATTATTATTATTACATATTAGTGTGAACTTTTTAAAGTGTATTCATTGAATAATGAAATCATTCACTTTACTAAACATGGTTAATATTAATTAAAATAAAAGTAAAAATTAGTGAGTTTTAGAGTAGCACGAGCAGCTGCTAGAGAGGGATTTTTAAAAGATTGGGAATAATGATAGAAATCATTTTCCCTAAAATTGGCCCGCAGCACCTTAGGTTTCTTTCTGTAGTCTGTGTAATGATGAAAGATGCTTTGAGGTCATCTCCTCCTCAAGAATTAAAGATGGATTCTGCAGTAATTATAGTCTATTGGAGCTAATTAATACCATTGATAAAGAGTCTGTTGAACATGTCGCGGTACCCATCAGAGGGCAGTTCTGTAAAAACTCATGTTAGTGTGGAATAGGGTTCGTCACTGTTATGCTCCCATACAAGGGGATTTTGTGGATCTTCCAATTAGCTTATTCAACCAAAATAGACCTTCACGGTTGTCCACGGGACTGGTTTCTTGAATAGTTTCCAACCGAGGGCATCACCATCAAACATTTTTGGCCACCAAAAATTCATTTTTTTCCTCTTATAGTTTTTGTGTCATATTTGTTGTTTTGTTATTTGTCCGGAGTGGCTATTTTGGCTTGGACTCTGTCCGTTGTCTTTTTGTACCAAATTTAACACATTCATCCATCGTTTATCCTTAACTATTATCTTAAATTAATAGAAATGTGCTTTTCAATTAAAAATATATATAAAACAATTTAATAATTTGAATAATATAATAAAAGTAATTAATAATTGAATTGAAGCAATGTATAAGACCAATGCAAATAGTTGATATGTATTACATGTTTTTAAAAAAATATGTAAATGTCAATCATTAAATGAAAAATTAAAAATGAAATGTTTCTTCTATTTGTAAAAACAAGTTTTTACAAATAATTAATAATATTTATTTATTATTTTAATAATTGAAAGTATTTAAAAATTAAAATTATTATTATTATTTTTAATAAATAAAAGAACTCAAATTTAACTTATTTGTAACTTATTCAATTCTAATTTGATCATCTTTAAAATTTAAAATATATTAAATTTAAATATAAATTAACAAATTATTCAGAGCCCATCATTTAATACAAACAAATAATATTTTATCATTGATGAAGCATGTGCCTTTGTCAGTAGTCAAACTAACTGGGCACCCATAACAAATTATAATGTTATCCCATAAGAACCTTGTAGCTATGGTGGCTGTGAAGTTTGTGGTTAGTGTGGCCTCAAACCACTTGGTGAAATAGTCAGTGGTCGCCTGAATACATCTTGCATCTATGCACCTTGTTGTGGGAGTAATTGGCCCAATGAAATCAATTGCCTATTTTTTTAATGGTGCCTAGAAAAGAATGGGGATGAGGGGCATCTCATCTCGATGGTTAGGCTTCCCTGTGCACTGAAATATGTCACATTCCTTGGCATAATATTTTGCCTCCTCAAACAAACTTGGCCACCATAAGGCTGATTGCAATACCTTATGTATTATTGCATCTCCAATGCAATGGCCTCCTACTATTCCCTCGTGTGCCTCATGTAAAATAGAGTCTCTTTCATGTTCGAAGACACATCAATGCAGGACTTCATCTCGACCTAGTTTATATAGTTCCATAATGATATGTTGAAAAAGGTCATCATGGACTATGAGATGTTTCTTCTCTTTGGTTGCCATGATCTGGGGTGCAAATCTAGATGTTAGGAAATCATCTATCTCTGCTAAGTCCTACGAAGCACACTAGACTTTATAGAGTTTCACATTCAGCATGTCATCCTCAATAGGAACTATTACATCATCGGAGTCAACGTAAGACAAATGATGTTGTCTTGAATTCTATATTCCAAGTCTAATGACAACTGAGAAATAGAATTCCTAGAACAAAACTATCCATCTATAAATTCACCTATGGAGAACATGATTAATTATGAGGTACTTAATCACTTTAAGGTCAACGAAGAAGATGAATGATGTCACCATAAACTATTGCATGAATTTTTATAGGGCATAGACCATGGCCAGCGCTCATTTATTATATAGTTATGCTCTACATGGGTCAACTTTCTACTCGCAAAGTAGATGGGGTGGTCTATTTTGCCTTCATTGGGTTACAAAATAATTTCACCAAGTAAAGATCTACATGTGTTGACATGGACATGGAATGGGATTGTCAAGTAAAAAAATTATGAAATAGGCACTCTAGCCAACATGAGGATTATAGTTTCAAAGGCATCCTCTTATATTATGCCCTAATATAATGGGTCATTCTTGCACAAGAGCTCCTCTAGTGGCACCATAATCTTTGCATAGCTCCTTATGAACTTTCTATAATATCTGCAATGGCCGCGAAAGGAATGAACATATCTATGTGGAAGGAGTCTGGAGCTAAATGATTATTGCAATGTTTGTGTGATCAATAAGTAGACCATATTTACAGATGATGTACCTGAGTAAGGTATGAAAAAGTGTTACAAGGGTGCACTTGTTGAAGTTTAAATATTTTTGTAATTATCAATAGCTCTCAAACATGAGGGATAATTTGTCATAATAGTATTTCAAAAGCATATACACAATCCAATCATAAAGGTACACCTAGAGAAAATTATGAATAAAATCCTTAAATGCGATGATGATCAGTCTGAAGAATATGGTTGGCACATTCTTGATCCCAAAGGGCATCACATTCTAGGAAAAATAACTCTATTCTATCATAAAGGTTATTTTAGGCATGTCCTCCTCTTTAATTTGGGTTTGACGGTATCCCAAAAAATCATCAGTTAAATTATAGATATAGTAGCCTATGATGCCATCTAAGACTTCTTCAGTTAATGGTGTCAAGAAGGGGTCAGTGATGCAGGCAACATTTAATAGTTGGTAATCAACACAAATACAAATGTGCCCATGCTTTTTAATGCTAACAACCATAGGACTCACCCATTCTGACTCTTACACTTGGTAGATCATGCATATGGTGAGCATTTCATCAATCTCTATTTTGACCCTAGTGTAGAGATTGGGGTTCATTATGTAGGGGTGCTTCTTGATAGGTCGTAAAAGATCCACCATCTTTATGCTCATTCTTCTAGGGGATACATTGGTTCCCTTCATGTCTCAATAATTTCACAGGAACAAATCTTGGAACTCCTTTAAGAGGACCACAATTCACACCAACTCTAGTTCTCTCACTGAGTTGATGTCTACATGGGTGGCTTTGATCAACATGCAATGGGGTTCATTTCTCACCTAATATGTGTCCTTGACCTACCTCCTCCCTTCAATTGTTTCAATGTGGAGACTATTATGGCCTTCCTCATCAAGGATACTATCATCCACTTGGTGCACGAGATTCCTCATTCATGTCAAAGATGTCTAATTGTGTACTTTCTATATATCTATATCTTCATCACTTGAGTCACTATTGAGATTTCATTCCTCAAATAAATTAGAGAGAGATAATCCTTTCTCCCCAAACATATGTTTTAGGAGTTCCTCTAATATTGCATTATCCTAAAAAACTACCCTTTGAATTACTTGTAATGGATTGATCAATTCTAGGTTATGTGAGGAAAAGCAGAAGGTGTACACAAACTTCTCCTTCAAGACATCCCAACTAGATATCTCACAGCTCATTGTTTTAACCACATACCAATAGTATGCCCATGTCTTCATGGTTATGTATAATGTGTTCACCTATAGGTTCCTTGGGGAATTTCCACCATAATCAATCTGTGTTACTTCACACAAGCATTATGTTCTATTGGGTCTAAATTGCTAGAGTATTGGGAAATGCCCATGTCCTAATTATTTTTCTGAATCTGGTGTAGATGGTTACTTCTAAACCTTTCCAAGTTTGCAAGTTATGACTCTACACTACCCACCAATGAGTGGTAGTGATTCTTAATGTATACACCAGTGCACCTGTCCTATCTACCTCCTTAGGGATTCATGACTTGAAGTCATAGACATATTATTCCATAGGATTTTTCCCCTCATATCTTAGAAACACAACAATTTTATCTTTGCTCAAGTGAAATTCTGTCTTTCCCTTATTTCTTTTAAAATAAACCCATCTCTTCTAAATGTGATTAATCTAGACCCATCCAATCCTCATAGGTTTTAGCACCTTCATGCTCACTAAGTGGCATATTCAAAAAATTGTCTCTTAAGATTCTTGGACCCATTGATCGTAAGAAACATCAGTGGTGTCCAAGGCTAACTATACATCCTCCCAAGAAATCAATCCTTGTCATTGGAGTTGAGAGTCCCAGTGCCTTGCACCATGATGTTGTAGATATGGTTGATCTTATCCTTGAGATAGACACTCTCTACATAAGAACTTCCTTGGTCACTTGAGAGGGGGATCACTACCCTTTCCTTACTATTTTCAAAGGACATATAGTGCTTCTTGAAGTGCATATCAACGTTATTCATATAGCACCATGGCCTTCTCAAGAGTGATGGATAATTATCTTGTTCAACCAACTCAGTTACCTCAAAGTCAACATGAAACTCAAATCCCCATGATATCTATAATGGCACTTTTTAGATTCCAAATTAGTTGTATCCTAGATTTTTTAGCCATGAAAAGTATGTGAGGGGAAGGCCTCAAGACTATCCTACCCATATTTTACCATTCATTCTTTATCAAGATATTGACCTCAATTTTTATTTCAACAAGGACCTCATACATAGACCATCTATCAATTGTGGCATTCACCAAGACTTATTGATCATACTCCACATTTTTTGTATGCCTGAATTTTTGTACCATTTCCATGTGTTGTATAACAAATTCAACTTGATTCTACCTTGCATGCTTGAAAAGTAAGCTTTTTAATAGGGGCACCATCCCTTATATTTCTAAGAGGTAAAATATCTTCATTGGCTCTTAAAAATCCTCTTAAACATTGTACTTTTTGAAAGATGTGGAAGCTAATGCCTATAGGCTTATGTCTTCCTCAATAGTACCCACATATTTGATGTGTAAGGCAGTTTGTACACAAACTTCTCCTTCAAGACATCCCAACTAGATATCTCAGAGCTCATTGTTTTTACCACATACCCATAGTATGCCCATGTCTTCATGGTTATGTATAATGTGTTCACCCATAGGTTCCTTGGGGAATTTGCACCATAATCAATCTGTGTTACTTCACACAAGCATTATGTTCTATTGGGTCTAAATTGCTAGAGTATTGGGAAATGCCCATGTCATAATTATTTTTTTGAATTTGGTGTAGATGGTTACTTTTAAACCTTTCCAAGTTTGCAAGTTATGACTCTACACTACCCACCAATGAGTGGTAGTGATTCTTAATGTATACACCAGTGCACCTGTCCTATCTACCTCCTTAGGGATTCATGACTTGAAGTCATAGACATATTATTCCATAGGATTTCTCCCCTCATATCTTAGAAACACAACAATTTTATCTTTGCTCAAGTGAAATTATGTCTTCCCCTTATTTCTTTTAAAATAAACCCATCTCTTCTAAATGTGATTAATCTAGACCCATCCAATCCTCATAGGTTTTAGCACCTTCATGCTCACTAAGTGGTATATTCAAAAAATTGTCTCTTAAGATTCTTGGACCCATTGATCGTAAGAAACATCAGTGGTGTCCAAGGCTAACTATACAACCTCCCAAGAAATCAATCCTTGTCATTGGAGTTGAGAGTCCCAGTGCCTTGCACCATGATGTTGTAGATATGGTTGATCTTATCCTTGAGATAGACACTCTCTACATAAGAACTTCCTTGGTCACTTGAGAGGGGGATCACTACCCTTTCCTTACTATTTTCAAAGGACATATAGTCCTTCTTGAAGTGCATATCAATGTTATTCATATAGCACCATGGCCTTCTCAAGAGTGATGGATAATTATCTTGTTCAACCAACTCAGTTACCTGAAAGTCAACATGAAACTCAAATCCCCATGATATCTATAATGGCACTTTTTAGATTCCAAATTAGTTGTATCCTAGATTTTTTAGCCATGAAAAGTATGTGAGGGGAAGGCCTCAAGACTATCCTACCCATCTTTTACCATTCATTCTTTATCAAGATATTGACCTCAATTTTTATTTCAACAAGGACCTCATACATAGACCATCTATCAATTGTGGCATTCACCAAGATTTATTGATCATACTCCACATTTTTTGTATGCCTGAATTTTTGTACCGTTTCCATGTGTTGTATAACAAATTCAACTTGATTCTACCTTGCATGCTTGAAAAGTAAGCTTTTTAATAGGGGCACCATCCCTTCTATTTCTAAGAGGTAAAATATCTTCATTGGCTCTTAAAAATCCTCTTAAACATTGTACTTTTTGAAAGATGTGGAAGCTAATGCCTATAGCCTTATGTCTTCCTCAATAGTACCCACATATTGGATGTGTAAGGTAGTTTCACTACTAGTGCTTGATCAAACCACAATTGCAACATGATCATGATAGAAATCTTCCTCCACCACTTCCTCCACCTCACCCTCTCACACTTTATATTCCATAGCCTATATTTTGCTAGCCATAAACTTCATTGCCTTGATTATATTGTCCCTCAATTATTGTACTGGCTTATCATGTACCTCTTTCCATGTTATAGTGTGTCTCATCAATCACTAGGTAGTCAACTATGGTATGAGTATAAGCATCACACAACCAACAATAAATTGTTTTATTAACTTGACTGGCACATTGAAATAATGTGTAATTGCAAACATCATGATCCTCATGATAAACCATATATATTTGAAATAATTCCTTTGAGGGCAGTTGTTCTTCTTATGGTTTTTTATTTCACAATTGGTGCACCATAATGTAAATTGAGCATGTTATGATGAACTATCAATAATTTCATAGACTTGGTTGGCCACGAATATAATATGTGCCTCTAGAAATGGGATAATTGTAATGTCAATAATTCTAACTATCTTAGCTCTAAGTTTACCATCAAGTGCTTTGTGAGGGTATATGAATGTCTTCATAGAAATTGCTCTTTTTAAAGGTAATAATAATCCCCCAGTAAACCATTGTGCATGCTGGGATGGGTTAATATCATATGAAATATTGGAAAAAAGAGTTTTAAATATGGCATCATACAAGCACATGCTCTCTGATAGTCCTTGGGTAATTTCCTTGAGCACGTCGATGCTCTACTATTCAAACTCAAATATATCAAATTCATTCAGAATTGCTTCCTTCAAAGTGTCAGAATAAACCATAGCTTGGTTAGGATATGATTTCTTATACCAAGTATGGGCATGATCAAGTAGGCTTGTAATGAACTAGGTTTCCTTACACTAAGATTGGGTTATGCCCTAAGTATGTCATTATAGTTCACATTAGCAGATGCTCTATGGCATTATCTATGCCATGATATTTTGGTAAGTATATTTCCATCTCATAGTAAATTTTCTATTGGGTAGTGCTGACATTTGAGGAACTTGCCCTCATAATACTTGTCTTAGCAGTGGTTCTCTAATAACTCTAACCATTGGGTTAGGCATTGGTCCTATTGTTATTATTGGCATTGATGATGATGAAGGAACTATACTATTGACTCGTGGTATCGGTTTACTTCATGTGGGTTGTTACCCATTATATGTAATTGACATTAGCTAAATTGGAATTTTTTTACTTACATTATGTATTATCAAGCTAGCACCCAGAATATGTATAGGTATGCTCACTCAATTATTCATAAGGAAAAACTTGTTTAATAACAAAATTATAGTCTAGTTCTACAAAGAGTTTAATGTTAATGTGTATAATAGGGCTAGTTATCACTCTTATTTTTATCTCATGGGTGATTTAGTGCATGAGCTAGCATCACAAGTTCAAAGGGGGTAGGCATTTATAACACATCTTCAATGGTTGAATTATTTAGGGACCCAACATATTCTTCACCCATCAATAGTTGGGCTCAATCTATGGCTTCATTGTTCCTCTATTCATACTTTTGTTATTCAATAGGTCCTTCCCCATGCCCTTCTCATTCTCTATGGGTTATCTCGACACTTCTAGGATCTGGATCTTCCATCATCGTACACTTTCTCTTATTATAAGTCTATTCCTTGAGCTCTTGAGTGTGAATCTATTCGTCCCCTTCCATTTCACTTCACCTAAACATCCCCTTCTTCCTTTTTGTGATGCTCATATGTGAAAGGGCTTTAGCTTTGTATTCCTATGATTTTAAAGCTTTAAACCTCCATCATTTGCCTAAAAAATTCTTATATAAACATGCCTCTAGGCTCGTACAAGAATTTATAATTTTCTTCTTTAGCATAGGAGTATGTTGATACTACAAACTCAAGAATTTAACTATTCAACAATCCTTTCCACCATTTATCTACAACTCTAGTCCAAGTGGCATAATGTTTTGTAATATTTTCTAAGCACTCATTTTTCCACTCAAGGTGTTGTCCATAGCTTCATATTCTATGGGTTACATAAGCAACCAATCATCGGTACATATGCTCATGTAGTTTGTAAAAGAAGACCTCATCTAAAGAATCATACATATTATTTTGGACCCACTTCCTTGGATTATTTTTTTACAAGATGGATGCTTCAACATAATGTCGTATTTCAATGTTATAACTAGCGCTAAATGTTTTTGAGGGAGAGTTAGAGTATTTCTCTATTAGACCATTGTAGTTAAAAAATTCAA
>JARHVA010008330.1:100000-107500 GCA_037957365.1 Torreya grandis
TATGTATACTAGAATTTATGAAATGTATGGAACCAAATCCATCATATCTCTACAAAAATCAGAATGCATCAAATCACCCATTACAAAATGGAATTATAAAGGATAAGGCAATGTTGTGCACATTGTACCTACCAATATGCAATGAATAAAACTACATAGGATTCACAAGGCTTTGACATTGGAAAATGGATTTAAATTTTACGTAGAAGTTAAAAATACCAAATATTTTACATAGAAATCATTCAAATTCATTTCTTCAATCACTCGAATTGAAATCAACATATTATAGATAGGGAAAACAATATAAAAAATGTATTAAAACAAAACATCGACTTAACATTAATATAAAAATAGTATGTTAAGAATACTCCTCCTCTATTGCATTTAAATAGTCATCAACCCAACGACTACAACCATTATCACAAGGCCTACATAATTACACTTTGAAGATTGATTAAGTATGAAGACCTAAAATTTGATAGGCAGTAATAATTCACTTTACTAATGTTGAATGAACATTCACTCATTATTCATCAATTATCTACATATTTATTCATGCTAATGATTTATTGCATCTGCATTTACAATTATTATTTGAAGGTTTAGGGGAAAACCGTAAAACATATAGAATAGAACTAATATGCTCTATTTAAAATGTATAGATCCTATAATGTATAATTGCAACAAAGGCACCATCCCTGAAAGGGAAGTATCATGAGTCTTATTTACCATCTTCTAATGGTTTAACAACATGGCAAAATGTTTGAGTGTTATATTTAGTTTGCTCCTAATATTGTGACAAGGTTTTACAATATTAAATTTTAAAGGTAATAAAACCCAAAATTTGAAATTTGTGAATCATACATTGAACTAAACATCCAATCGACAGAGATAAGGCATCTTAAATAACCCCACATGTACATGTGTATATATATATATATATATAGAACAGAGATAGGGCATCTTAGATGACACGATATATATCTTACAGTATGGTTTGGCTAAACTACCACATAATAATTTAATTTTAATGAATATATATTGGGACTTCGTGTAAAGATCCGTAACGACCAAGCATTGCATAGGGCATAAAATCAAAGGCCAGGCCTCAGAACTAGCTGCGAGGTGACAGGGGTTAGGAATCAAATAACAAAACAAAAAATAGGGCCATCAGGGCCAGGAAACAAATAAGAAAATGAAAATTTTGACTATCAAAATTTATTAAAATATTCAAAATGCATTTTAATGGCCAATCGATAAAGATTTTGATTATATAGTCTTATGAAATCTGTAACGCATAATTTTTTAAGACAAGAAGAATCCTGAAAACATAATCCAAAGATTTAGATCTAAAAAAACCACTGAAAAATTGGTATTTTAGCCACAGGTATTCGTAACTTCGCAAAGCATATTTTTGGGCACAGGCCTGGACAAATGTATAGTTCACAAAGGTCAGGCCTCGGAACCAACTACAATATGACATAGGCTAGCAACCTGAATGATGTAAGGAAGTTGCATCAAAGCCAGGACCATATAAAATCTATGAAACATAGCTCCCTACGCACCTAACCATATATGAGCTCAAAATTCATCATTTGTTTTGCCCTAATGCCTATGAAATGACTAAGATTAGCAAAAGTCACGAGATGACTTTAAAATGAATGACCAACCCCAATGCAGGACTTAGGTCATGCACAATGTTTGTTTTGCAGGATGAGATCTAATAAAAGAAAGATATTTACTAAGGGGATAATCGAACATTCCATTTGAGTCAAAGGTGAGAACAAGGATTTATATATATGTTAATCATACACTAAAACATTTATTGAGAATATAACATGTGTCGATTCCACCTGCAACTGCATATAACTCGCTTACCTATGGCAGTTATAATAAATATCAGTAGTGTTTGGGTAGTCTATGAATGGATTTACAAGCAAAAACAGAATTAAAATAGGATCATTGGTTGTAAGATAGAGATATTATTGCCTATTGAATGGTACTTAGGAAATCCATAAAATATTACTATTTCCTAATGGACCTTTGGAAATGCATTTATTAGTTTGAGCCACTGTGAATTTTTACTGACTGCAGATTGCAACCAGCATAATTTATTTGTCGGACACTGAAAAAAGAGTATCTTTGATAGGTCCTACCAATACTTTAAGGTGAAAAACACAATATGCCGTTTACCCTTTAGATGCATGTTGTTTTTTCAAATAAATATTTGATGCCAAGGTTAATTAATGAAAATGAAAGAAAAAAGTAATATATGTCATAATAAACTCATTATTTACACCATGGTATGAATATTTTAAAGCTTCATAGTGTTTTAAAATTATAAATATATTTTTATTTGAAAAGATGTTTAAAATTTAGTTTTAATATTATTTAATTTTAATTCTTAAATATAAAATTTAGTAGTTACAAGTAATCATAATGAATTCTTATTTGATGGTGATATTGACGTCATTAAAAAAAAAAGTTTTCATAACAATTAAATAAATTATTAATGTTAACGCAAACTTAATTTATCGAATATTCAATATTTTATTTTGAAATATTCCAATAGTCGTATATATTTTTAAAAAAAATTAATGGTTTATTTTTCATAAGAGATAGAAAATTATTAATTTCTTTATCTTTGTAAGCATACATTTTATAATGAAAGGTAAACATATTTTCAGTTCCAATGAAAACTTTAACTTTTCCATTGTCAACATTTTAAAGATATTTAATGAAAATTATTTATTATATTTTTATTTAAATATATAATAGTTAAAAAATATACATGTATAATTTTATTTTATTTTTTCAAAATTTTAATTTCAATATTATATAAAAATATTTTCCGTTTAATTAATTTTTATTTTATTTTTAATTAATACTATTAAAATAACATATATAAATATTATATTAAACTACAAAATCAATTAAATCAATTTTAACTAATAATAATTGTATAAGGTTTAAACTATTTCGATTCGGGCAGGCGGTGATGAGAGCTCTATGAACCCTAACCACTGGTGATGGGTCTACAGTAGCGGATAGTGGCCAAAGGGAATTGTCGGTTCTTGGCTCAGCAGCGGCGGTTATCGGTTAAGGGGCAGTGACGATTCTTGGTAAGGACACGGAACCTTTCATCCCGATGACAGAAGCTGCAACGGAGGCAAATTTTAATAGAAATGAAGTTTCTGTGGCGGCCAGTTGTCCAGAGCTGGCGGCAGTGAGTGGACTAGTGGAGGCGTTTGGAGCGATGCAAGGGTCGGACTGGTGTCAGGGGCTTTCGAAAACGCGAGATAAGGCTCCTCGGGACATTTTTCCATGGGCTAGTGATCTGGCATTGCAGGCAGAAACGACAGAGGCATGTTCAGAGCAGCTTGACCAAGTTTTAAGCCGAACAAGGGCATAGGTTCCTTGGAAGAATAGATCTAGCATTGCAGGTGATGTTGGAAGGCTTTCAGATTATCAACGGCGTAGGAAAAGCTCAGATCTAGGCAGAGGGAGGAAAACTAAAAATATATGACAAAAAAATTCTGGCTTTTTTGCATCTCACTTTGTCCAAGCTAACTTTCCCTTTGAAGATTTTTTGGAGTGGGAGAAGCAGGGGATGGACAAATGCTTATCTGTGGAAAGGCTCTATCCGAGAAACCCTGTAGCTGGAACTTCTTTTATTTCGGCTAGGGGTTTTACACAGGGTGTTGTGTTTTTAAATTGCAACAATGCTGCAAACCCCTTACATTGTTGTAGTGATTTTTGTAAAAAGATCATTCTAAGAAATCATTCAGACTCAGATCCAGTTCTGATTTCGTGAAGCCAGTTCCAAAAAGAAAAGCTTGTAGAGGAGGCCTTAGGGGCTGTTAAAAAGGCCATGGAAAATTCAGAAGAAAACGTAGCACAAAATAAAGCACCAGAAATGACTTTCTTGGGAGATATTCCATTAATTTTTTTTCAGTCTCGTCTTTTTGAAATATCTGATGCAGAACTCTCTTTGCTGGAAGTGGAAAGAGGTCAAAGAGCTTTGATTGGAAGGTGTGTGGGAAAGAGACCATCCTAGATTTATCTTTTAGAGTGGTCGTAGAAATCTTGGGCCTCTTTCAAATCTCCCTCTTTATCTATCTTAGCAAATAGTTTCTTTGACCTTCTATTTCAGTCTTCTGAAGACATGGACATTGCTTGGTCAAATGGGCCATGGTTTATTGGAAAGTAGTGGGTGTTCTTTCGTCATTGGTCTCCTTTTTTAGGTCCTGCTTCCTCATCGAGTTCTCAAGCCCCTATATGCATCAAATTTTGCAATCTTCCATTGGTCTTGCAAGATGACGATCTCTTCAAAAAAAATTAGTTAGCAAGGTGGGAGTGTTTTTCAAAACTGATGACTCCATAGGGGCTAATCTAATCTTTGTCAAGGTGTGTGTGTTTTGGTGGATTTAGCTAAACCCCTACACAATTCTATTTAGATTTTCTCTTCTCATGTTGTGTGGACTTAGTTTATTAATTTTGAAGCACTCCCATTTAGATGCTTCAAATGCAATAAATCTGATCAAAAGATTACTGTGTGCCACAAGAAAATTTTCAACGATCCCATTCCTTGTTCCTATAGAACTAGGTCAAAAAGATTGGTTGCTCAAATTAAGATATTGTTCATAGAATGAATTCTCTTTCCAATTAGCTCCCATTTGCACTAGTTTTTCAGTAGAACTTGAATAGGACTTAAGAGGATGAGTTATTGTCATCGTTTTCTATGTAAAATGACAAGCAAGAAAGACAATCTTCTTCACCCTTTAAGGAAAGGGTGGTCATCCTTGAGGACCTTGGCCTAGAGCATGATACCTTTTTTCTTGCTCCTGGAGAGGCTTCCCCTTAGAAATCGATGGAGTTCATAGAAGATGGGGAAAAGGAAGAAGCATACTCTGAGGAAAAATCAGTCAACAAAGCGGTTTTGTCTATTACAAAGTGGTCCAACATTTTGAAGACTCCCGATTGTGGCACAAAAGATAAAAGTGGCAGAAAAATAGATGCTAATAGACTTCAAATTGATGCTTTGAATGTCATTTATTGAGGCACAAGAAGCATTTTGGATTCCCTGCTCTCTAGTGGACGTAGGGATTTGGTGAGGGCTAAAGGCTGAGCTCGTTAGACCAGTATTTAAGTCTTGTTTATTTTCTTACCTTTTGTTTTGCTTTGTTTTCTTGGTTTTCTTTTTAGGTCTATTTATTTAGTTTTCTTTGTGTTTTAGTGGTTGATATCACTCTTGGTATTAAGTTGTTCCTATTGGTTTGTTGGGGTGCTTACATTTCCTTTGGTTGTTTTTACGAAGATTGGACCCTCAGTTTGTGTTTCAAAACCGATTAAAAGTTTTGATTCAAAACATTCCAATTTTTGCTCTGATAGAAATCTCTGTATGTATTCAAAAAATAATTATATAAGGTTTATGATAAGGCATGATTTAGTAATTAAATAAAATTTATTATTGATTCAAAAACAATGTTAACTTGTAACAGTGGTACAGGGTTTACATATTACATAAAGCATGATTTATTAATCACATAAAATTTATTATTGATTTCATAATTTTAAGTTGTAGTAAAAATATTATAAAACAATTAAAAATATAATAATTTTAAATAGGTCCATTCTTTTAATAATATAAATTATGATGTTAGTAATAATTAAATAATATAAATGAATTATCAATATTAATTTATAATTTTTTCTATTAATTATCTTTTTAAACATATGTTATTGTATGTGAAAAGTTTCCATTTTTAAAATATTTTTTGAGTGAATACATAATAAGGTAGCTTTAATGTATAAAAATGGATTATATTTTAATAAATTTGTCATATAATAATATAATATATTTTTAATTTTAATTAATAAAGTTATTTATGATAATAGATTTAGAGAGGTTGTGATGAGGATTGTAATTTTTGTTCATAACAAAAATTATAATGTTAAATTTTACATCTATTTGATTAGTTGAGTGTAATTTGAATAATTATATAGAAGTGAAATTTCATAACAATTTTTTTAATGAAAAGTTTCTTTAAAATTCAATATACTAATACAACTAAATTAATATCCATTATTATTAATTGATGAAAATATTTTAAAAAAAAAGAATAAAATTATTAATCAATAAAATATATAATAAAAATCTTAAAATTTATACATTTTTATAATATATCTATATTAATTATGATAAAAGATATCTATTAATGTATACATTTGTATTAATTGAAGAAAAGCTTCATGAGGAAAAGATCTAAAATCCGTAATCAATATGAATCAAACCCTAATATTTTTGAGGCAATTTTCAAAGACATAAATATGGAGGTGACAAAGGATGTAAATCTAAAGGTGTCTATGTTCTTAGTTGATCCAGAGGTGACCAACACTGATGCAAATACTCTTAAGGGTGACCATGAAGTAGCTCTAGGGGCATGTTTTATATAAATAGGGGATGTGACAATATATATTATAGATCTATGACTCAATGTGACTTCTGCAAATAGGGATGTAGTGGCTAGCATGATGCAACATTTTACTACTAAAGGGTCTGAGGTTGACAAGGATCTACTAAAATGGGTTGAACAAAGTAATAAAGCTTAGGAGGATGCAGTCAAAATGGTGTTAGGGGATAAGTATACAATAGATAAATCATCTCTACAACTCCCTTTTAGGGTCTTGAACTTGGAATCTAAGGATAAGCATTCTTCTTATTATGCGGCTATGACAAAGGTGAAGCTAGCTATTTCCAAATCATTGATAACTACAACATTGAACCTCTCTTTCTCCTTTGAATGAGGGTCAATTTAGATCATTTTAGAAAGAAAATAAACATTATTAGATTTGGGGATGATTTGTAATTTTTCTAAATTATCCCTGACTCTCCCAGATCTAAATGTTTGGATTAAGGAGAATTGGCTACCTCTAAAGGAAGGTAATCTACATAATTTTCCCTGTACAAAAGGATTTTTTGTAATTCTCTTTGATTTATTGCATGATCTGAATTTTATTTTTCAAAGGCCTTTTTGGTCTTGGAATAATAATGTCCTATCCTTTAAACATGACCCTGATCATTTGATCCTCACACTAAGGCCTTTGGTGTTCAACCAATTTGGATAAGGATGTCATTTTTACCTTTACAATTTATGACTTCTTTATGTTTCAAAGCAATAGGTGATTCACTGGGTAAATTTTTATTCATGGATTCTAAGTCCATTCACCACACTATGGTTGCTTGAATATTAGTGAATTTAGATGTGTCCAAAGAGCTTCCTGAGTTTATTGATTTCCAAGTATAGGATAGAACTTGGATTAAATCTCTCAACTTTAAAATCTTTTCCTTTCATTGTAGAAATTGTTTTCAAGCAGGTCATCTTACTTCTTATTACAATATTTCTAAATGTACAAAGAAAATATCATGGTGGAAGAAAGCTCTCCGTGAGAATAAAATAGTGGAAAAAGAAAGCAAGAATGAACATTCAAAGAGTGATT